>KV724464.1:18848-70282 GCA_000500205.2 Phytophthora lateralis | reverse complement strand
GGAGCTCGCGCGGAGGAGTCTGTTCTCGCGTTCCTTGGTGAGCACAACATCAGCTCCTGTGGTTCCAAGCCGTCTCAAGCACCTGCGCGTACTTCATCGTGCTGGATCGGTCAACACCAATATTGGGCGCGACGAACAGCTTCTCCAGACACGTGCCATCAGGACCCTGCCCCTAGTTACACGCAGAACGTATTGGAACAGATTAGCGCGTAAATACGCTAGCACTTTCAATTGCATAATACACATTAGTTCATACACTGTCACATGCACACACATGCACACATACTCACTACCCCACATATACTGCCACACATCGACGCATACTTCCACACACTGGGTCACACTCGCACTCGCTGCCTTGAACCGGCCAATATGCTGTCGGAGATTATAAATACCTTAGATGGGAATCGGACCCAACGACCATCCCTTTCGGGGGCTCTACCACTGATCTACTATGGTGGGGGTTAGTACAACTCAGCGCAGGGAATACTCGTTGGAGTGCCCGAGGGAGCATTAACCATCCACAGTTTTTCGTGGCGGCGACAACCCTCTTAAGTACACCAACGCGCGGCACAGCTCCTTCAATTCATTCTCCAGGATGGTCACTCGGGCGCTGACACGCGTCGATGAATTTGCGCAGGGCATGTGAGCTCAGTACCATCCACTTCAGAATACGTATTTACCTCTTTACGAATGTTTTTACAGGGTTACTCAGTTTTTGTATTGCATACTACCCTCAATACTGATATGGAGCTATACTATTTTCTTTAGATGGTCGGAAAGGTCGGCGGTCGGATGTATTTTGGTATGGATATATATTTCATTACATGGTGGAGGCTCTAACCCTGCATTGAGCAGAGCTACAATAAATCAACCTGTAACTAGCTTTGCTGTCGGACAAAATAGTGTCACTAATAGCATATCAGATTTGGATGTTTGGAGTCAAATATTTGTGTTTTGTGTATGCAGCAGTGGTTTACTTCCAGTCGTACTTAGGAGACCCATACAAAACGCAAGCTATTTTTGTTCATTTGGACCCACAGCAGCAAGCTTAGGTGGCAATAGGCCTGGCTCAGGGCAGATTTTGTTGTTTCACTTCAACGTAACTTTTATTGTTTATGTTTATGCCGTTAAAACGTCAGGGTCACTTCAGCGTTATTTCGCGAGGCCACCATTGTTGAGCGTTAGCCGGATACACTGTAACGTTAGCTTTCAACACTGAATCTCCAGACGATTCCACTGAGGGTTTAGGTTGGTCTAACACACTGATGAAAGGGCCTTCATTACTGAAAATAGATTGAGCCATCGTTAAGCACACCTCAGCACGATCTAGCTAAGGAATTGGTCATATACGTGGGATGATGAAGGACTCTATTCCTGGTGTTTGCTGAGTACAGCTTCTCAATAATTTCCTCCATAGAAGCTCATTTCTTGTTTCTCTGGCCATCTACTAGAGCAAATTCATGTCGCTAGTAATGTCATCCCCACTCTCCTCGGACGCCTCGGGCACAAGCAGTTAGTCGGAATCAAACGAAGACTCTAATGCGTCCGAGTCGGAACAGTCAACTGGATCAGAGGTACACCAAATGTCAATTCTGCGTACTCACCGATGCCGTCAATCACTATATGTAGTAGCTTACACTACTATCGTTTTACAGTGCGCTGAGAGTGATGTTGGGACCGAAAGAGTGCCGACTCGACCCGAATGGCACCACGTGTGCAGTTCAAAAGATGACAGTAGTCAGGCCTATGGCATGTTGATGCAAAGCCTACCGAGAAACGTCGTATAGAAAAGAGAGTTGTTCAACTGCACGATGAAGCACTCCTCGGTTGGTCAATGTGATATTTCGCTGACACGACACAAGATGCGTACGGCTATAACGAAGTGTGCATCGGCGCGATGTGGTCTCAGCCAATTCACATGCGAACGCCGGTACAAGATAAATGGATGTCAAGACGGGACTTCGTCACCGTTGTCCGTGAGGGTGAGCATTTCTTGCATGGAGATTCCGCATCTTTACCTCGTCCGCCAAGGGGTCTCACACCATCGGAGAAAACATTCGTTGACGATGCGCTTCATCGCAACTATTCAGTATCTCCTCATGATGTATTTACACAGATGTGCAGCAAGCTGTCGGGTCACCCTCCGTTGGTGAGCCAAGTTCAGGAGTTTATCAAACGGTGGCGCGAAACAAATAGAGACGACTCGATGCAGCCTGTTATCGATATTTGAACTGAATCCATGTTCGAACTCGTTCAAGACGTCGCTGGATCCAGCGATAACCTGTTGGTTTTTTGTGACGCTCGACATGAGAGTGGGCATGTAGCTCCCGATATCGGCAACGCGTCAGACGCTTCGCCTTTTCGAATGGCTCTCACATGTTACGCGCTTCTGGAGGCTTACATCAATGTTCAGCAAGATCCGCGTTGCGTGACCATACTGCATGTTGACAGTACGAATAACATGGTGTGGCAACGGTACAACGTGTTCATCCTCGGTATATCAGATAGTTGTGGCCACTTCTATCCAATAGTTTACTATTGTGCATCACAGCGACGTGCGGAAGATGTTGCTTCGTGCCTTTCTTACCTAACCCGGGTAATGGTGCAGCTTTTCGGTGTTCGATTCAGCCCTCAGTACATGATGCCCGATGCCGATAAAGCACAATACAACGCGTGCACGTTTGAGCCCCCTCAACGAATGTACTCATGTGTTGGTTCCATGTTTGTCAGAACGCATGAAAAAAGCGGTAAAATCGCCGAACGTAAAACAAAATTTGATTTTCCGTGGTCTCAACGACCTTCATTTCCGCCGAACTCAAGAAGAATTGAACACCCTGAAAGCGAACGTCGTCGACGAGTGGACTACTGTCGCCGGACGTGTCCTCGATTTCGTGCGGTGGTGAAAAAAATGATTCGACAATGGTTTAACAACCCTAGGTTCTCCAATTGGCAAGCGTTCCACACACCTCCCGGCTGCGCCACGACGAACAACCCGGTAGAGCAGTATCATCGCACACTAAAATTGACGACCTCCTCTCGGGAACCACCGATCGAAATGGTTCAACTCATAGATCGATCGCGTATCGGTTGTTTAGCAAAGAAATTCAAATTCACGAGTATAACAGAAGCTTCACGACGGCTCAAAGCTCACTACAACAAACATGCGCTCAGGTCATTCGTTGACCAAAGCATTAAGCATCATGCTTCGTCGTAGTCATACGACGGCTGCCATTAGCAGCCTGCTCATCACTAAGAGCATTTCGGGTAGAGCAGCTAGCCCGCCCCCGCGTCTAGGTCGTCGTACCATAGACGCTTTGGTGTCGGACATCGACACCGAGGTACCCATCGGCACTTGAAGCATGGTGGAGAGTTACATTCACTCTCTACCACCTTCACCCTGGCGCCGACGACTGCTTCGAGCATCGCCTAGACCAGGACGCGGTCAGAGTGCATGCAACCCTGCACGACACTCGGTCTTTTCATGACCACGACGGCGTACGGACCTGGGAATACACACGTCAGTGGTTCGCCGTGTACTACGGCTACCACTAGATCACTGAGATGTTCTGAGTGCGTGCAAGCCTGCACGACACTCATCACGTATGTGTGCCACATCTGTTTGATAGAATAGAAAAACCTCGGGCGTCATATCTTTGTGTTCAAATCTGTAACACTTGTAGTCAATCTCGCGCCTACGCGGGTAGATTGAACTATCTGAATCTTCTGCGGTCTCAAAGACCGAGCCACTATCGAACGAAGTGAGTTTCCTCACTTGAACGACTCGCAGTTCAAGTCCGTTCGGAAGATGGGAGGCATCTTCGGAAGGGATGTCCTCCGAGGCTTGGCGTCGGTGACGCCAGCCGAGCAAGTCGAACGCGTGAATGCGTTTGACACGTATTAGCGTAAGCTCATCGCTCACGTGCAGGGAAACCTGCAGGCCTCTGCGGCCGAGCCGAAGCCGGTCCAGCCGAAGCCTTTGCGGCTGGCTGTGCCTGCGTTCGAAGGGAAGGAAGGTGAGAACCTTCACTTCTGGATACGAGAAGTTGAGATCGCCACGGCGGCGGGTCTCATCTCGGATCAGGGACTTCGCGTCGCGTTCGCGTTGTCCAATCTGGGCGGTCGTGCCAAAAATTGGGCGTACACGCTGGAGACGACGTCTCCTGGTCGTGGACACAATTGTGTGAGCGGCTTCGCGCTGCTTTTCTCCCAGCGAACGATGCGTTCCGCCAGCGCTCACGCTTCCTCGCCTGCAAGCAAGGGGAGCGCGATCTGTACGAGTACGTACAAGATATGCGCACGTTCGCGTCATCATTGGTGAGGAACCCCCTGCCTGAAGACGTCAAAATGACGGTCTTCATGGACGGCCTGAAGGTCGGTCCCGCCCGCCCGCAGTTATTTCGCGTGCATGCATCCACTATGGAGGAGGCGATTAAGCTCGCCCACCAAGGGGAGTACAGCCATAAGCAGGCTGGTACTCTGGTTGTTGTGCAACTTGTCGTTGCGAACAACGCGCCAGAGCCTATGGTCTTGATCTCTGCAGAGCTGGGCTCGGTCCGCTGCTATAAATGCGGCGGACTAGGACACTACCAACGTGTATGTCCATCGACTGAGGTGGAGAAGAACCCATCCCGGTAACCTCGAGGGCCTAACGGTCGCTGGCGTCGGGTGGCCGAGGGAACTTCGACCACCAGTAGTGGGGTTCCCTGGAGGGGGAAGAGCTGAGTCTTCGTGAAGGGTGTGCGGGTGGCGCACACCACGGAGGCTTAGCCTACGAGAGACGTTTCGTCTCGAATCGGCGAAAGGCGACGCTGGGTTGTCGGCAGTACACGTGAGTGTACGGGGATGTGAATATCCCTTGGAAGTATTAATACCCGGGGCATCGAATGATTTCGTACGCCACCGGCGTGATTACCAACTCTCTGTGTGAGAGCAAGAGGCAATGACCTACATAGACCTTGCTGTCAGGTTCACATACCTGAACAGCTTCGAGCTGTACGTGGTCGTGAACACGTACGACGTCCTCTTCGGTGCGCCGTGCCGCGAACGCACGCACCTTGGGCAATTGGTGGCGTACAGCCATCGAGGCTACTCGCCACCCATCTTCTGACAGAGTCTTGGTGAGACATGGTCCCACCTCTTTAAGAACACACGCCATCCGAATTACCTGGACGCAATGACGTCCGGCGATTTACGGGGCGACTCCATCGAAGCGGATGCTGTAACAGGTGATGAAGCACAGTCCATTACCGGCAATGGGCCGCCCCAGGGATGCCGGTGGACATGACTTCCAGTCAAGCGTGGGGAACTGCAATACCAGCAGCAGCCACCGCTCCAGATTGTGGCGCCGTACGGGCCGCAACTGTGTCAGCGCCTGCGGGCGCTTGTCACACAAGTAGAACACGTCCACGTGAGACCGACGAGGTTGAGACCGTGGCCAGGGCTGAGGTTGCCGAGAGCACCTCTGTGTGGGTAACAATGTGCCAAACGGAGTCGATGAGATTCCCGACTCCGACCTTGCGTCATCACCGGCCGTGGGTAATGAAGAACCACGTGCTGTCGGACACACGGTCACCCAGACCTAACCTGAACAGAAAGACGCGGGTTGCGCTTCCTGTGTGGGTAACAAAGTTTTCCACACCAAGGAGAGTAACATGTTCCGCATAGAGCTAAAGTAGTTCGGAAGAGGCGATGCCATGGTGGCCTCACCCGACGTGGATAACATCGTTCCACATCAAGTCGCACAGACTCGAACTGTTCTCTGGATGGACGCATGCCAGCCGCGGGCGACACGGTCAACCTGGAGAGGTTTTGATCGTAAGAGGGGAGAGGATCGGAAATACCTTTCCCCTCAAGTCTCTAGAAAGATTAACTTCCTCACGGAAGGTGTTGTTGGCTCATGCCAACAACTGTGTATGCAATACTAGTGCACAAGCACGTACAGACAACGACGGAAAAATACGCCAGCGCTGACCTGTATCCTCCAAGCAAGCCGGTGTCTACCAAAAAATACGCCAGCCGAAAATTAAATAGCTGATTGGTCAAAAGTGACATCTGGCTCCTAGAAAAAACAGTCGATATTGTATAAAAATACGAGTTTTACAAACAGAACAAAATCAGTTCATTGTGATCGACAGCTTCAAACTACCGAGGAATTGCCTTCCTAAAGCTACTGCGACCATATCCTCTGAAATACTGTTCCAGACTATAATAGTACGATTTATAATGTCGAGTCGCTTTTCGCTCGCAGTCTTGAGGCTCGGTCCCTTGTGGCGTATCCATGTGCTACGTAGCACTGACTTCAGTGGACCCATGATGCCAACGTCGAGCGGTTGGGAGGTGGAAGTGCAGTTCGCTGGTAACGGATACACTAAAGAAAGTGATTTCTCTGCGACAACCTGCTGCCCTTCCTCGGACATATGACGGTCGAAATTGTCCGCAAGGATGACAGCAATTCCATCCAGATGGCGCGGCAGCACCTCCCTAGCATAGAAATCCCAGCATCTACCGTTCATCCACGCGTTCTCTTGAACGCAATAGTAGTGGCCCAGCGGGTAGTTTTCCAGCTCGTCCTTCTCAAATTTCCGCCAGGCATGCCTTTAATTATGAACAAGTCCAGCAATTTGTTTCCTAACAATACCATAAAATGTTAGTACATATTTTCAAAAATAAAAAATAAAATACTTTACCGTCCGCGCGCACCGTAATAACGGCTGTCATACGACCGGGGTGCTTCGTCAAGCCTGTCACCCGCACAGAGTCAAATTTCTCTTCCCAGCCCATCCATTTTTAGGCACCATTTCGAAATAAATAGCTGCTTCATCGACATTGTAGATTTCACAAAGAGGCGTACTCCAGTGATGCCCCCAACAGCCTAACGAAAATTCAAGCTGGGTCTCAGCCAGCTCGCCATCATTGCTGGCAACAGCGACCTGTGATGAGAAGCCATGACGGAAGTATTATTAATATAAAAAAAACATATTTGGAGGTTTTACATACCGTTTTGCAAATTGTTGGCACAACTTAAAGAGTGCTTTCTGCCCGCTATCTTCACTCTTCTTCGGACCTAAGTTCTCCACTAACCAGCCGTATTGGTATTGTTTCATGTAGTCGATCATAATTTGTGTTGTTACAATCTAAAATTTATAAGAAACCAGGTTAATAAAATAGCAACATAAAATAAATAGGTAAATTTACGTTGTTGTCACGGCGCTCATTCTTCATAAACAAAACAAGAGCATGCGAGAACGGGACAATCTCCATCCTGCTTTGCCCCTTCAACGTCTTGCTCTTCCGGGAGTCGCTGAAGTTTGTGATTGTGTCTTCGTTCTTGACCCAGTCACGCACTGTCCAACGCGGATTGCTTTCGTTGATAGCAGCATCAATACCCACCTCTGTAACTCTATCAATCACCTGACGTTTGAATTGAATTTTATATGAGCGCTTGACGCGCATGGTACGAGTTTGTAAATGCTCGCAGGGCGTTATGCTGGCAGGGCGCAATGTCCTTGTGTCCAGTAATTTGCTGATTATTTTGTTGGTTAAAACCAAAGTTTAGGCAAACTTTATTGGCTATAATTCAAATGCTGTATTGTATCAGATCAGAAGTGTGGAGTTGTCGCATGACGTATTTTGTTTTAGTAGAGTGTATATTTCCGTCGTTGAAAGACGGGTTATTGGGTGCCTCAATGGGGGTCTTGTATATTTGCATTTTTGTACACGCTACCTATCTGCCTGCACCGACCGAAACTGGGTGCCGTGCAGGCTTGTACGCTTGCGGCACTTCAGTTGGCCGTGGTACATACAGTACACGGCCTACCTCTGGTGTACGGGTTCATGGACGTGTACGCCGTCGTGGTCAAGGATCCGTACGCGACGTGGTCACCTAAACGACCGAGTGTCGTGCAGCCTTGCACGCACGGTGACCATGTCTTGGTCTAGGGGATGCGCGAAGTAGTCGCCATTTCAACACGGAAGGTGGCGGAGCCTACTGGCAACCCGTCACTATGCTTGAGGTACCGCTAGGTGTCGATGTCCGACACCGAAGCGTCTACGGTAGACGCAGGGTGGAGTTTGATGCTCTACCTATAATGGTCGATGTGACGGGCAGGATGCTAATGGCGGACAGTCATGAAGCATGATGCTTCTGTGCTCTGGTCAACGAATGACAGGAGCGCGTGTACGGCGCCGAACTGCCCACGCGCTGGGATCAGGGTGACCCATGCTGGGTCAAGCGCAAGATTTGATGCGCATTAATAACTATTCAATTGCCATCTACAATAATGAGATTAAATGCAAATGTTGTTTCTTATGCCCTGCTCTCTCCGACGGTGTCTGGGTCTGGGGATTAACGGTCACATAAATCCCCTGGGACAACCCTCGACGACTTGGATCCCGGCTTTTCCCTTTCAGTGTGCATACCCCTTCAAACTTGCTACATCGTGCTATACCAGCCCAATATCCACGCCACACTGCCATTTGCAAACCACTCGCCAACACACCACGAGCTGATGGCGGAGCAACTGCCACCGGAGTCCTTGCTCACCACGAGCACATCAAGCGCTCCAAGCGCTGTCACGCCATGTCAACCTACCGCGTCGCAACTGCTGCCTCCCCCCTCGGACCACGTTGTACTGGGGAAGGGGCAGCTGGAAGAGCCGTTACCTGCTCGTACGCCACCGACGAGGCGAGGTAGCCCGCCGAAGGGGTCGACCGAGCTTAGGTCGACTGAAGCGACTGAGGCGCTGTTCACTGCCAGGCAAGTTGTCATTGTGCTGCATGGACTTGAGCTACATGAAGCCTAGTGACTAACATAACGTGGTGTCTATGGTGCTAATAAATAGATACATTACGGCTAAAGAATCATTCACCAGCGCTCGAAACCACGTAGATGTCGGAACAGCGTGGATTCGGGTGGCTACCCTCGTGAGCAAGTCGGTGAACAGGAAGTACACCGTCGTGCAATGAAAGGACAAAGTGATGTAAATTTTCCTTGATGTTTTTTTAATATAAAAAACCTTATTGTTTGCGCTATGTATTTATTCTGTAGATTAAATGGCTCCGAAGAAAGTGGGCACACTGCCGCCATGATAGCGTCGCTACCGGGAACGTACCAAAACAAGCTGGGCCTACAAGGCTCGATCTCATGCTGGAGCATTGGGCTCCTAATGAAGGCCTACAAAACACGACATTGTGGGACAACAACTCGTTGCATGAACCCACTTTCAGTGAAGGAGATGAAACCACGGAGACGGGTGCTGACAGCGGCAGCACGCGGAGCAATGAGCGTAAGAAGACGAACGGCGAGTACGTCGAAGCAGGTACAGTATCAAAATATTTATTTGTTTTGACACTTTGATCTTTAACTGTGGCACTAACTATTTATGCGTTTTATGGTTTGTGAATAGGACTGTGTGGGCTGCCGGACGGTGTCAAGAGTATCGGTGAGGCAATGAAATCCAGGGGCTTCAAATCAGACGAAGCGAGCCTCACAAGAGAAGCTGTCACGGCTCTTCATCGTCAAGAGGTTGCACTCAATCAGCAAACGGTGGCAATCAATAAGCTCATCAAGACACTTTCACGTTGAAGCAGATTCTATTACGGATCTATCTTGGAAGAAATAGAAGCGCAAGCTCGTCGTGTTTAGCTCTGCTAATTGCTCGTGTATCCGAATGCCCACTCATCTCCAACGTAATATCACCTTGCAGCTCTCTCTCTTTTCGTTCTACCGCGTCGTAGTTGAAATCAATTAGAATACTGTGTAGAACCATATACGCGAGAATGCATCGCGTGCAATTGCCAATCGTTTTCTGCTCAAACTGTCTCCGTATCACTCGAAACCTCTGCTTTAATATGCCAAATGCGCACTCGATTGCCATTCGGGTGGCACTGAGGACATAATTGTAGCGCTCCTGGTGGTGAGAAAGCTCGCCGTTTTCCTCACGAGGGCTTTACGGAGTCATAACCTCGCGAGTGAGCTTGTATCCAGCATCGGCAATGAAATGACAACCCTCTGGCAGAATGTTTACTACAGACAACCCGAGGGTTGAAACACTCCACGTCTTTTTATCACTGTATGACCCAGGACGGATATCAAAATTCATAAACCGACGCTTTGCGTCACAAACAGCTTGCATGTTGATTGCGGGGTAGAAATCTTTGCAGTACCAACCTTCATACTCGGCAGGGCGTGAAATCTCGAAGAGAGACCAATCAATAGCACCGCATACAAAAGGAAACCCCATCACGGCTGCAAAACCACCCATTACGCTCTTCCACTCGATACTGTTCGACGGCATCTTGATGAACTTCCTCGCACGACCACAAATTAATCCCAGCATCGCATTAAAATGTGCTTACAGTGCACCCTTTCTACATTCCCATGGCGTTGCCAGCTTCATGCTACCTGACGATGCAAATAGTAGAGTGCAAGGCCCATTTCCCCCCCATAGGAGTGCTCGATTCCACAGAGAATCTCAGTGGTTGCATATGGTCTAAAGAGGAGACAAATACGTACGAAACGTTTTTGCGAGCAGCGCAAATTATTGCGAAACCATCCATCGAAACGAGAAGACGTCAGCAGCTTGTCAAAATGAAGATGCGTAACAGAAAGCAGGTTGTGTGCCGCCTCCCTTAACGTCACAGAGGAGGCTGCTGCTAGAGCGGCGGCGGAAACTAGTTTCATTAGCACCACAGCAGTTTCTTCATCTTCACCCTCGAATCGTGTCATCCTGGCCACCAAGTGTCTGCCTCGCCTTCTCGATACCTATCTCGGAATTAAGTCTTTATTTAATTCCCACCCTCTCCGGGGTGGGAATTAACAACCTGTCTGGGAATAGACTTTTGTCCAATCAAATCGTTTCATGAAATTCCCAGACCCAGACACCGTCGGAGAAATCAGGGCCTTAGGTGGGCTAGAGAAGTACATCGAAGTAATTAGCAAATAGCCGTGTGCGTTTGAACCCCGTTTTAGTGTAAATAAGGCTTTTAATCATGGCTAGAGTTACCAGCGTCGACGACATGAAAACGTGTGGTCCACGCACAAAAACCTGACCAATCACAGGATTGCGTATGCCACACCAGACTACCCGCCGTGTGGCATCACATTGCAAGGGTCGGCAGTGACTTTCAGAGGTGCGAGACGAAGGGACATTTGGTTAAAGAGAGATCGTGTGTGAGACACAAATTATAACCAATTTCCGGTTCAGTACAAGCCGCACTTTCGCGATGCAGATTGATGATTGACTGCGTTGGTAGTGGAGGGCCAAGCTGAAGAAAGTGAATAGAGGGCCGAGTTCGCTGAAAGCGCCGGAGCTGTACCAGTGCGCAAATGTATTCATGACGCGTGTGTCGCTAAGTCAGCAGATCAGGATTTGCTTGCAGTGACGTGGAGCTCTTGCAGTCGTACTGCGTCCGCGTGGAGTTATAAGTAATTGTTTATATGGAATTTGATTGAGACCCAGCGGTGAGAAGATAGGTTATCTAGTAAATCATTGGAGTTGACGTGCCTTTGGTCGATCCAGCTCCCATGGCAAATAAGGGCTTCATTTTTTTGCGACCTAGTGTTAATGTTGTCCCCATTCGCTCCCGCATTGTTCTCCTCCTTCTAAGAAGTGTCCTCCTTCAGTCAAGACGTGCTGCCTCCCGCCGTTCAAGAGACATCGAATGATTGGAACGCGTTACCTGGTCCGGGTCGCCGTCCCAGACTGGGGATTTTGTACACCCTGACCAACTCGACCAGACCAGATTACTCGAAATTTGTGATGTTGGAGTCGCGGATACCTGCTGTACCAACGTCAGCCAACTTAGGACATGCCTATCGTGTGTGGTGTCTGAAGTACAGTAAGACAGTTGGTAGAGTGGAGTAAGAAGATGAAATACTCTTGGCGTGTCCTCCTCCGCCATCAGACTTCCACACCCCAGCAAGCCAGCTTGACGACGAATAGGCGCCACCAATCAGCAGAAGACAGGAACAGAGGGACAATGGACGCGCAGGACAGGTCAGCACGTGATGGACAGGAGCAGCCACAGCAGCAGGACCCGGGTTTCGGACGGGCCGGTGAAAACCACACGAGTAGGAAACCGCACGAAGTAGGAGAAGATGCGCAAGGCGAAGGGAGAACTCGTTGGCGTGTGAGTTGCGGGTATCTGCAGTCCCGTTGGTTGAGGTGGAGTATCAGCAGCCAATCCCTCGGGTCACTTGGCAGCCTAGAGAAGTATCGAAGGCCCCGGGTAGCTTCGCCCCACCCACGGAGTGGCCTGATCAACCAGAGTGTAGATCGCTATTCGCCCGAGCGGAGAGTGAAAGTCGACTTCTATGTGCATATTTCGTGTTTAGGATATACTGTATTGCGGCAGCCAGCAGACATTGTTGCCGGGCACTTATTCTGCAGCTGAGGACAGACCTGGCGTACGAGGTGCTCAAGCATAGCCGAGCGCAACGCTTACTGTGGATTCTAAAACGGTCGCGTCTCACATGACGAATATACACCGAGCTGAACTCGAAAGATACCGACGTGATCATGGCGACGTCTCCCCTCCGACCAAGAAGTTGTGCACAAAGAATACACCGCCGGCACTAACAACAACTTCGCCGACGACGGTTCCAGCACCTGCTAACAACAACGGGGGTTGGTGGAAGTAAACATTCTGGAGTGATCCATTCTGGTAAATCATATGCAACTAAAGCTGGAGCCTAACTTTCTCCTGCTCGAGGTGGTGATCGAATTGGTACACGCCGACGCGTGATCGATTTATATGCAGGCACTGGTCAAGTCGCAACAGCGTTGCTAGCTGCCTACTATACAGCACACGTGGAACTAATCGACAACAGAATGGAGATGTTCAAAGTCGTGTGATCTGTCGTCACAGACAACGACCTGCTTCCGGGTCGAAAGTACAATCCAAACGGTAGTGAAATCCCTTGTCTTACACTACCCCACCCTAAAATCGGCAATAGAATTCTGCTAGCCAACAGGAACCGGCGACGTCGACGTCGACGCAACATACGCGGGTTCTGTGCCGCGGACGCAGCACCGCCGCCGCATCGCGCACGCACCAGGGCCTGACGGGTCGGATCGTTGACATCCTCGTCGACGAACACTTGGACTATCACTGGCACGTCCTGTGGGATTGTCCCTGCAGGCTCCCACGACTCCTAGGTCGTCAAGGCCATATCTTTTGACCTTTATTTCCCAGCACGGTGTGTCTGGACTTACACTAGGCAACATCCCTGGCCATGAATCACTCGTTTCACCGATTCCTTTCGTACACGCGGTCAGCATCACAGTACATCAGCAGACGGGACGCATGGTAGATCTCAAGACTGAACGGAGCCACGAGATCCTCCAGTTCCAAGGGGTAGTCGTTAAGCGCTTAGGCAATGTGCTTTGGCCCGCGCCATACCAGCGCGAGCTCGTTCCCGCTGTGTCCGGCCGTGATTGCAGCGAGCACGGAATCACCTTCACTGAACTCGGGGAGAACGGCACCTCTTTTCTTGGCGTGTTGTTCGCGCGCGGCACGACGGCGCTTCTCACTCGCGTCAGTTAACTCACGGTGCATCCCGTCAAGGGTTGTACGGACCGTCGCAAGATAGATGGATCTGGCCCTCGGTCCACAATCGTTTGCTGCTGTCGGATCGGGCGGATGTAGCAGACCTCGAAGCTAAGACCCCCCCAGTAGAGCCGTGAATGCCGTCTATATCGAACCCCGCCAAGTCTGTCAGCGGGTTTGCTGTTCAACGCCATTTGAACGAAAGGTAACATGCTGGCCCAGTCCTTTTACATGCAATCTCTTCTCCGATGGCAACGCTTTGACACCCTTAAGCACCTCGCGGCTCACAACCTCTACAATTCCGTCCGCCCAGGGCGTGTACGCCGTGGCGAAATGATGATGCGCACCAAGTGCCACACACAGGAGGTCCGTAATTTGGTTCTTGAAACGGGCCCCCTGATCGGACGCCCATTGCTGCACAATGCCATATATTTTAAACCTGTCAAACAGACTGGTGTACGCTAGATCGCTTGTCGCAGCCGCCCACGATCCCACTCACCCCGTCTGTTAAAACCAGGACGTACATTGTACGGTTGACATCATTTGTCATCGTGAGAAAGTCAAAGTGTAAGCTGTGGGGTCTAGGCACACGGCCGCCGGCCGTCACCGCGCAGTGGAGACATCCACGCTTGAACGTGGATACATCAACCTTAAGTTCCCCCTCAGTAGAAATGCGTCACCAAAGCTGTTGCAGTAGTCACCGAGTAGCGATTACCGCCAGCTCCTGCGTGCACAACGACACACAGTCGTTGCTGTAATGTAGTGGAATTCACCGGGATCTACACCGTACCATTGGGGCACATCACCAGCTGATTATCGTCGCCATACACGGCCTCATCGGGTAAGATCGTGGGGTCCTTATCGCGAGCTTGCTGAAGACTGCAGATTTCGGATCCACCCAACCACCGATCTTGCAGCGGGGAGACACGTTCAGCGACAACAAATCTAGCGACGCGAACGCATTCTATGTCGGCGACTCCAACTGTTGTCGCTCCCCAGCGGCATAGCCACCCCCAGGAGTTCTGATCCCCAGGCGCGTGCTCAATGACGTAGCGGAATGCCATCAGCCAGATTCTCCGGTGTTAAATCTTGTCGGCCTGGTAGCCGGCCATGGTAGTACCCATATGATACCGATTGAAGATGTAGAAGTGGTCCCGGAGATCCGTGTATAGTCGAATACCTTTTAGAGGCAACAGCAGGTACTCGAGTGGACGCGTTGATTCTACAATCGCATACGCCTCTTTCTCGATCGTCGCCCATCTACTGGTAGCACCAGCAAAGCGGCCACTCAGGAACGCCAGTGGTCGATGCTGTTGCTGTTCCAGCGGCAGCTGAAGTTCGTCCGGACGGAGCTGCGTGATGACTTAGCCAGCGTCTGTATGGAGCCATACGTCGTCCCCTTGGTTCGAATTGGCGAGTGGAACCAGCTTAAGCAGCACTGCGCGCACTACCTTGAGCTCAGTGTCGTCCTCAGCTACTCAGCCGGCATCAGATAGCAGGCACTTTGAGAGGTTCACCTTCTTTTGTGTCCCAGGCAGCTGCATAGCTCACACGAGTGTGGCATACAGTCGCTGAGTCATGCAGTTGTACGTCGGGATGCTCTGCTGCATCCAGTTCACTGCCCACAGAAATTGCTGTAGGTCGACAGCTATCCGGGGCATCGGCATATCCACGAGGCCTTGAATCCGGTCAGGGCAATGACGCACGCCATCGGCCGAGATCATCTTTCTACACCACTTCACAGCGTAGAAGTGACACTTTTTGGCGTGTAACATCAGCCTATACTTCTTACAATGCTCTAGCACCTGGTCAAGCAACACCAACAGGGCCTCGGTGTCCTTAGCATAAGGCGACATTCTACTGGCGAGATGAATCCACCCCCAGATTCTTCATTTGGTCATAAATATATAAATATTCACCGCACGAAAAATAAAAGAACACCATTGGAATCCTCCACACGCAGAGTGTATATATTTCTTATTTGCTAGACTCCACTCCCCCCCCGGCATGAGGCACCTAACGGCATATGAGAAAATGCTCATCGTGCGTGCACACAATAAGGCTTGGACGAAGCTCGCGAACTGCGGGACCCCGAGAAACGAGCCGTCAGTCAGCGGGTAGTTTCGTGTCTTGCGGTTTCGGAGGACATGGTGAAGCGCTCGGTGGCTCACTGGAACAGGTATCAGGACACTTGTTTCACGGCGAGTTGCGCTCCACGCGAATGTCCTCTGAGTTCAGAGGTGGGACAGGTTCAAGGTATTTGACAGGATGACCGTAATTTGTCAAAAATGCCAGTCATGTCAAATATCTTGGTAGCCGAGGTAAAACCTTTGACAGGAATTACTATACCGGGCCGGACGATGCGAGACGAACTCAAGCGAATAGATGTACCGGTAAACTTCATCAGGGGTCGTGCGCGGACACCCCGCGAAGGTAATATTGCTGATAGGAATCTTTTCTGGTCTCAAACTTTAACGCACGTAGATAGCCGAGCCCACAACTCACAGTGCTCAGTTTCCGCAGTCGAATACGCAGTTCGGCTTTGAATATAATTTTTAATAGGTATATTGGTGTCCCGGGCTATTAAATATAACAGGCTTAGTAATATAACCCACATCAGTCCACTCAAACCGTCTGTTGATTACGTGATGACCATCTGACTTGTTAAAACCTCGATTTTTTGACGATTTCAGCGGACCTATCATTTTGTCTAAGTAAGCTAGAGTACGCCTGCGAGCTGGAGCTCTAAACCAGATAATCTAAAGGAGGAAATACGGAGCTTTCCAACAACAAAAAGCTTGTGTTCGGCTGGCAATTCCTCGCGGAATTATGATGCCGCCAAAACTGGTGGTGGATTTCATCTCGCCAGTACAATATTCCGTTACCAATCTCCAAAATGTTCTTCCACAACCACCTGGCCGTACGCCACAAACTCTGTGGCTCTCATCAGCGCCCGAGTCGGAGTATACATGCCACGGTGAGTGACGAAGGTGAAATGCTCCTGTGACTCCGGATACAACGGCAATTGTATGTAGCCCTTAAACCAGTCCAAACTGAAGAACGCTGTGGAACCTTCGATTTCGCCAATGATGATTTTCAGTATGGGCATCGGCCACGGCATTGCTTCTGTCCTATCGTTCACAGCGCGCGTGTCGACAGTCATCATCGAGTCGGCGGCTGGGTCCGTGGCCTGCTCCTTTTTGTCTACGATCCTCGGCGCGGACGCCCAACGGCCCCTCGGGTTCTGGAATACAAGCCCAGCTTGATAATAGGTCGCTCCAGGAACTCACAGTCCAATGGCGGGCTCGTCAAGCGTGTGCTCCGTTTGACAGCACACCCAGCTTCAAGCGCACCTGTAGCGGCGCGACCTTGGCAGGCGTGTCGTTTCCAAACTCCAATCGGAATGAGTTCAGTTGGACATGTAGAATTTCCCGCAGGCATGACTGCAAATCCTTACGTAGCCCCGCCAACGCAGCATATTCCACGCGTTTCTTCAACATCGCGATCACACCGTCCAACGTTGTCTTAGTCAGTGTTGGCATCGCTGGCCTTGACTCATACCGCTCCGTGTCGTCATCAATTACGGTCGGAGACGGAGCAATTGCTGACACCTGCAGTCGGCAGACGAGGCCGAGAGCTGTCGGCTCGGTGTCAGTCCCGGGAACAGCACCGTTGGAAGGCTCGAGGTGCCGTTATTGTTGTGTACCCCGGGCACGGACAAGCAGCTCGCCCGTCTAATACGCGAGCACCTGCATGATTGAGCGACCCACTGTCAGGTCTAGCAGCAGGTTATCTTCCTCGACATAAAAACTCAAGTTCCTCAGCGTAAGTGGGCCCACGGACGTCGTTAGTTCAACTTCCTTGAACACGGCCACGCTGATCACTGAGAACGGCTTGTCCCCAACGGGTGTACACGACATCGCCAGAATTGATCGCACGTCCACGTTGACGCCCTTGCTTCGCAGCGCGTCCAAGACGGCGCGAGGCACGAGCTAGCTATCAGCACCAGCGTCCAGCAACAGCGTCGTGACGGTAAAGACATCCACGGATACTTCGACAGTACCAGTGTCGTCGCCAAGATTCGGTTGATAGTACAGTTCAAACTTCCTCATTCCGGTTTGGCTGGAGTGCCGCCAGTCTTGCTTTTGATGGGCGGTCGAGCCGCACTCCGGACACAGCCTCGGAGTTCCCGGAGCCTTGTATGACCAGAGCCATTAGCGGAAGGCGCTAAACCACAGATGTCCCGCCGCCACTACTTTCACGACCGCTACGACCACCGCTTCCGTCTCCGCTACCCGTGCGAGCGCTACCAGTGCGAGTATCACATTACCATGCGAACTCGTCCAACCACTGGCTCGGCCTCCACAGCCGCTGCTGGTTCCTCGGTTGTTTCCACCAGTATTTTGACCAGATTGTGGTAAGCCGTACATCAGTTTGAACGCTCCCACATCATCTATTATTTCAGCTAGTACACGACCAAGTGCAAAACGGAACCGCTTGCTTCTTCCATTACTTATTTCCTTACAGCGAGAGTCTTGTCGATATCACGCTCTTGAAGCCATTGCGTTATGCACGCAGGGACCAAGCGTCGATGCGCTCTCTCGCACCCAAGCTCAGTCACGGTGAACTCGTCACGGATATCTTCCATGTCAGCTTGACGCGTCACCAACCGGATTTCAGGCTCGGACAACGTCGTGCCCATACTCAGAACCTTCACGTGCACCGCGCGATCCGTCGCTTGATTTTGCCTTCAATGCACGTACCGACAGGACACCCGCCAATTGGGTCTGAACCGTGTTGATCGCCGCCAAGTAGGCCTCGTAGTCAGTCACAGACTCACGGTGGTCCTTCATTATCGCTCCCTTGCAGCGCGGTGGTTAGGACAGCGCTGGAGCGGTAGCCACACGCTGTTGGTCGTGACGAGGGGTCCGATTACTCGTCGTCCTCATCATTTCGTCTGGCTCGGAGTACTTATCTTCGTACGGATTGATGTGTACTGACTGGACCATTCAGAAGGGCGACAGAGTTAGGAGAGGGACTCGGGAAGAACAGTTGGCTGTACACTCACTAATTGGAGGTGTCCGATACATCGACCTGCTGGTCTCTCGGGGGTAACTATCGCGACATGCAGACGTTGAGCTCCACGGTCGGGCACTGGGTCGCGTGGTGGCTTTTGATGGATGCCGAGGTGTGTCTCTCACTTCGGATTCTGAAAGCGGGTTGAAATCGAGTGACGCGGGAGAATAACTTGAGGTGTCTCTTGAGGTGAGGCTCGTGGCCGCACAGATGCTCAATGAAGACCAGGACTGTCATTTCTGCTTTCACCACTAACGTACAACAATGGAGGGAGTCTACACCAACGACGAAAAGTGCTTCGAAGTCCGCATACTGCCCCTGTACGCCTGGTGTTGCGCGGTGGCGTGGGTGCTAACCACACCGCTCCGAAACGGCTGCTGGACACTGGTAGGATCTGTCATGGGGTCAACATGCGCCGGGTCACCATGGTATGATACCTGTCCTGACAGGCGACCCACATGCCCGGTCACGGGACATTCTCCTCGGCTCGGATTTCGCCGTCCTCAATGACCACTTGGTAGCTGCTCCAGTTCGACCAGCAGGACTTATCAGCAGTTGATTTGATCGATGGTCTTGCTAAGCACTGCGCAATTGATACATATGTTGGAGAGGTCGATTCAGAGGACGACATAGGAAACGAGGAGTGAGGCAGCCATAAATATACGTATTTTCTTTGCACACTTTCAGTACCGGTACCGGTTACCCTCACTTTTACAGAGTGGTACCCTGTACCGGTACCTGACCTGTCCACTATAAGCGGAAGAAGTCGGTAGTAAGTTTCAGTCTTTGTTTTCCCTGTCCAAGTAATAGTGCTCTCGCCTCGGTTATGTTAACCTTCTAGAACAGACGTCCCTGTTTTAAACACTCAAGAACCTGCCCCTCCTCGCCCCCCTTTACCTACCCCATACGTTTTTCAAGTTAAATCACACTCCGATGATTTTATGGGGGGGGCTCACTTCCTAAAAGCGATGGACGATCATTTCCCGCCCTCAAGGATACAGCGATCGGTGACTAGGACCAGCACTCCTAACGCTTGTACACCCACTAGAGGTCTTCACTCAAGTACCAGGACGCGTTTTCAAGCGTCGAATCTACCACTATAATACCAACTATGCAAAACCAAGATTACCCAGAGCGCCAAGCGTATGACCCAAGCGCCCCCTCACCTAGCAACGCAGAGGGACATCAACCAGTCCAACCCCTGGATTAGTTCGCCCGCACCAGAAACACCGATCAAGTGTTGAAGCACACTCCGATATGTGCCACACAAGAACCCCCCCCCCTCGCTCAATCAATGAGCCGGATTCAAACACAAACACCGATTCCAATCCGGCTTCATCTCCTCGTAATTCCCCCCAATTGAGTTCCGAACACGTAGCTGATTCATATTGTGCTTTGAGCAGGGCTGAAATACGTTTCGAGGCCAATCTGCTTCGACTGTTATCTACTGACTGAAGCATCAATTGTGATAGGATGTGGGAGCGTTCGCTAGTCTTGAAGTTTGGCATTGCAGTTAGCTCCTTGAAATTGATGGTAGTATTCGTTCCCGCAGTGGGATTCTCTCCCCTCGTCACTTCTTTCCCTCCACCAAATTCTACTGGTCTTGACCATCTCGAAGTCTGGACCACCACTTCGTGCGTGTAGAGCATCTGCTCGAGCGCCTCCTTGATGATCGTCGCCGTTACTTCTGCAACCGAGGCATCTTGTCTATCCTGGTGGTCACTTCCGTCTTCACCTTTACCTAGATATCGACCACATCAACCGTCTCGGTGGAAACTTCCGCCTCTTCTCCTCGGTCGTTCCGTAGTTGGCTTCCACGTCGACTGGCGGTGCATCTGAGACTTGGGTTTCTTGTCTGCCGTTGCCTCGGTCTTCTCCAGTGTATCCTCGACGATCTTGGTCCGTCACCCTCGTCACTTCGCCATCTTCTTGAGCGTCATGTAGCCGACTCGGTGGTGGCTACCTCCTGCTCAGCTTGCCTGCAATTGCACACCAGGTCTGGACCAAATGTATGGAGTTTACGGATTTTTGAGGTTGAGCAGGTATACCAACGTCCTTGGCTTATTTCGGTCGCCTGCGTATAGCGGTCAGCCAATCACATCTCAGTATTTGATTTTGAGCTGGCCTCTACTTATAACGGTCGGTAATATCACGGTTATATTTCATGATTGACTTGTCATTCATTTGACAATATCATGAGCTGCGCGTGGAAAACGGCTCTGGGAGGAGAATGACAAGAACAATAGTTGTAGATATTTGAGCCAGAACAAACAGACAGCTACATGCACGGCACAGTGACACGACAATAAATATCGTACTTTATGAGTGAAGCTACGGTAATCATGTACATGGGTCTTATCGGTGGTACGCTGTACCGTGCAATGCGTAATAAGTCGGGAAAACGTCAAAAGGTGTATGCCTGGTGGAAATGTTTATCACAAGCGGTGAGCTTGCGTCAATAGGTGTATGTTGAGCTTGTCAGTAGTGACGGTATGCGTTGAGGCGGTAGTTTGTGGCACAATGTGTAGGAATCCAAATTTGATTGTGCCACTGTGTGTATGATATAAACACCTCCCGTTGGCGGGATTTTGGCCAAACCCGGTGTTGAGCGATATCCTTCGTATCTCGCCCACGTGAAGGGTATACTTCATCATCGGCATACGTAGCTCTCAGAGCCTCTCATCACACTACTGCGATATGCTCGTGCAGAGTCGCAAACAGGAGCTCGCCAAGACATGCATTGCCTTTAGATGAGACTTGATGCATGCATTGAAATACTCGCCTTTGGTGGGGAAGACGACGTGCAAGCCGCGCATGAAAAATCTGAGTATGTCGGCACCCCGCTCATCCGTCACCATCTACTGGTACCTGGAACAACCACATACAGGTGTGTCGACGGGCCTAATGATGTATGCACGCTAGACGAACTTTGTAACTAGTAATTTATGGGTTCGTCGAGTTGTCAAAATGAGTATGCAGAATCAATCGCCAAAGCGCCAATCCATTTTAGCTAAAGATGACCTACAAGGCAAACCTTGAACGGGCTATCTCCGAGCACGTATTACCCACACACGATAGCCGTAACTGGAGCCTCGAACGCTCTGGTTTTGTTCCTGCAGGTGCTTGCGTTGTGCGTAGGTTCCTTGCAGATACTGCACAATTACTTCGTCCATCTTGGGTGTTTCTGCAACAAAGTGCTGAGCAAATATTGACTCAATATCCGCTATGCTGACCTCGGCACGTGGTGGCGTATCTTCCGGTGGACGCTCGCTACCAGTTGTACAGTCAGGAGCGTTGGTGGAGACTGTAATACGTTTGCTTACAGGTACACGTGCTGAAGGCACTTCGCCTTTACTTGTGATGCGCTTGTTTTTCTGCTCCGATCTTTCGTTTCTTGGTCAAATTAGAAGCTCCTCTAGCCTGTCGATATTGTGGGGGTGGTCTCTCAGTAGGTTTCCCAGAGATCAACGATGCCGACTCGTTCTGCGAAGCAACGCGATGAGATCTGTAAAGAAGGTCGCACTCTAAAGAAATGTTAATATGAACATTATCATACATTTCCAAGTGCGTAGCGAATCGATACGCTGGGTGGGAAACCGCCTGCACGACATCTCGAGTTGTTGAGTTTTTTTGGTTTAGTACGGTCAATCTGTGACGGCATGGTACCGTTAGATGTTGCCGGGTTGAGCAGGGGCACCCGACTTTCCCAATAACTTGGCACACTGTTGTTTTTGCGTCAAGGATCCACTATGTCCTCCAATACGTAAGCAGCAGTGTTTTTTCTGCATGACTAGCGTTGATACTTTCGCTAATTCTGACTCCATGTCTGACTTCATTTTGGGTGTTATGTTACATTGCGCCTTTGACAATGTTTTACTGCGTGCTGGCCAAGCATCCATCGTTTGCATGATTTTCACACAAAAAACAATGACACCAGCTGGAACAACAATGAAGCGCATACCGGCCCAGTTCAGTGCATTGTTTTTGCCTTCATTGGCGCTTGTGGTACGCGTTCCACACCGAGGGGCAGGTTTGCCAAACGGATGAACAGCTCTTCAGCGCTGAACAATGCTCGCCAATTCAGTAGCTGAGCTACTGAACTTTAGGTCCATGCGGTCGAGTGAATTCCTTCAAGATATTCAGCAACTGTTTGGAGCCTCAGATCCACAATTTAGCGCGGAATTGAAAACTGGCGGCGAATTTGATCGAGAGCGTGGGTAGGAGAGGCTTATAGTTTGTAAATGGAGGAACCGACGTTGACAATTGTGGGATCCCCTTGTTTAAAACGTTTATTAGTATTGAATTTCATATGCAGCGAACAAAACTGTAGGTTGATCTGGATCTGCATGCGCAGGAGCAGCAATTGAGCATCTAACTGTTTACCACGGTCCGTGAATATGGTTTTGCTAGCGATAGGGGGGTTCAGTTTATCATCGTTTGACATTTTCTAGGTCTCATTTCTTGCTCTCATTCGTCCAATGAATGGAACCCAGGAGTCTTATTCCTTCGGTTCATTCCTTGGTCGCTTTGAAAACATCTCCAAGCCGATACAAACACATTTGGGAGGTTATCAATTCATAAAATAAAACGCCACACCATCGCCAAAGGAAACCTTGCTACCACAGAAGCAACCGAAAGCCCTACACGAGGAGGCGACAGGGATGACGGCCTCACAGAAGAAGGCTTTAACGATGAAGGCCCGACAAAAGAAGGCCCCGCAGAAGAAGTCCCAGGAAAAGAAATCCGGGCAGAAGCCGGCCCCGCAGAAGAAGCCTCTGTCAACGGGAGCTCCATCGAAGAGGGCTCAGCAGACACAACCACCCCAGTCGATGGCCAAGCAGCTGAAATAGCGATCAAAGAAGACGCCGACAGCACGATCAGTGATGCCAGAGGTGGTGGAGGCGTCGGAAGGGATTGGGATGTCTGCGGAAGTGGTGGAGGAAACGGATCAGATAACCAGGAAGAGGACGATATGGCGACGGAGGGACCAAGCAAGTACTCGCATACGACACGACTCCAACTTGAAGGGATGATTTTGTGGATGGAGGTGCCGTCGAACTGTGCGATCTACTTCGGTGAATCGACAGCCGGAAAAAAGATGGCGCATGGGTTCGGCGTGGCTTCTGGTGATAGGGACGCTACTACTACAAACCAAATAACAGCAGCCACTGCTGTAAAAACCGCTGCAGCGAAGGCCGCTGCTGCCAAAGGAGCGGACAATGCTCAAACCTTGAAACGTAAGGACTTTACCGCTGTGTTTTCGGTAGAGTCGGAAAAAAACGAGACGCTCGGTTGAGAAGCGAGCAAACCTGAGTCTAGCTGCTCAGGATAAGCATTTCCAAGCAACTATGGCATTCAAGGAAAAGGAGCTGGAGGACCAAGCAGAGGCGCGATTTCAGGCGAAACTTGAGCGCTAAGAAGAGCGCCGAGAAAAACGAAAAGAAAAACGAGATGAAGAGGGACGAAAGATAATTGTTGAGCTATTACTTGGAGGGAAATCAAGTACTGAGATGATACGTTCTTACCTAGCCACGAAGCAGCGCGTTCTTGATGCGCTCACGCTTCTCTTGTGCTGCTGTGCTACCTAGGGCAATATGGATTGGTGAGTCGCCTTCCTCGTCGTCATCAAGCACTGAGTTGTCCCAGTCATCAAATATCGCGATGGCGACGTTATGGAGCATAGCGCATACCAGCACGTGATTGTTCACGTGGCGAAAGTCTTCTTTTCTCTTGATTTGAGTGCGAATTCCCTTTAGCGACATCCAGCGGTTCTTCAAAAGCCCAATGCAGTTCTCATTTATTACGCGGGCCGATGAGATGACTTCTTTGAAGACTGAATTTTCTTCTCTTGATGCTACAGGTAGCTTATATGGAGTGATCAGTCGTGTGCTAAGGGCATAGGCCGTGTCTCCCGTGAGATACTCGTCGCTCGAGAAGAATCGTTCAGGATGCTGAGCTCTCTGTGTCTTGGAAAACACGGTAGAGTCCCAGCACGATCCCCTTCCAGACGCTTTCGTTCTCATTTCTTGACATCCCTGGGGCTCATTCCTTGGGCGACAGATAAACTGAAACCCCCTAATATCGATTCCAGCGGCAATACTATTGGAATAAAATCACGCAAAGTTATCGCTTGTCTCTTTGTGTACGAATGCAATCACTACTAGAATGACCTTCTCCATCCTTGTTCAACAGGGTATGGCACACACCGTTGTACACTGGGTTGTGCATTTGAGTACCATCGAACTTAAATACGTGTGTTGATGCTGCACCACATATCCGTTTGAAAGAAACAATCAAGTAAACAGAAACAAAACAAAAAAACGCTTGGAGCCATCCACCTGACTCCACGCTCCGAAACCGGGGTTTCGTTTAATCAGCTCGTAAAGGAACAATACCAACGACTCGTAAGTTTTACCTGTCGCGAATTCTTCTTAATCACTTTTGCCTTGAGCGATAGCTCTGCAGACAGTCGCTCGCTGTGACAAAAGATCCACGCGGTTAGTTTTTGTCTCGACTGGATAAAGCGAGCAAATGATGTATCCAAATCTTGAACGATAACAGCGTTGAGCCCGGAAAGCATGCGAATCTGTCGTGGCGTCCTTTTTGTACACGCACTCAAAGGTCACTGTGCACAACAGCAACTTCGCTGACGAACCACGCTTTGGAGGAATATTCGAGAGTTTTGTCGTACGATCTGGATGCTTTACCATTCGATTTGTCGTCAATTGCCTACTGGTCAATCATATTGTACCTGTCTTGTATGGTTGCACCAAAACATGGACTGCTTTCTTCACTTACGGCTATCACTAGTAGATCAAGTGCGATGGCAATAGGAAATCGTGGGGGACTACTAGGAATTCTATTACTTGCTTGATGAACGCAGCGTGTATGCAATGGAGTCGACAAGAGCTATCGCCGCTGAGATCAAGAGGAAATGTGAGATGTAGGGGTGCATGTCAGCTCGGCAACTTCCAGTTCCCAGTGCCCCAGGTCGTTGCTGAGTCCTAGATACTACCAGCAACCGACACGTCAGATCTCAGACTCTATCCTACGTACGGCCACGCCGCCAAAACTGAAGACGGTAAGGAGAAGGACATTGCTGGCTGTGAGCAGCTTGAATGGTGTGCTACTCAGAAGCCCTGAGCTCACGACAAGCTTAGATTAACTCACGACTAGCTTAGATTTACTGTAGGATAAGTGTACTTGGTACGGAAGCTGGTGCCCTACGGTTGCACTCAAAGAGAGAGGAAGCGTCCAAACATTGCAAGCCGAACACTTATCTCGGCTGCTGTATATCGCCAAACACGTGCTGCGATTGGGGGGGGGGGCACCTGAGGGGTCACTGGTAGATAGTGAATCACTCTCAAATTGGTGGTGTCGTTGCTAGGAGCGACACCTTGTTGTCACCGACACTTGAACACATGCTGGTGCAGCTGGTGAACATCAATAAGAGGATTGGTCGGCTTGAAGATGTCCATGCCCGGCTTGCACCAGATGCACGAGAGCAGTCAGCGCATGAACACACGGATCAGCCACCCACCACTGCTACGCCCGTTATTCCATCATCAGCAACTACGCTTGCGGGAGGTCTGCTTAACTGGTACACGAACCACATCTGGCAAACCGTTAATGGGGGAAAGAGAACAAAATAAGAAAGCAGAGGCACAAGCCGCGGTGAATATTATGATGATACGGTACCAAACGCCCTTCTAGATACCACATGAGCCCAGTCGGTCTGTCGTTGTAGTGTACTAGTGCTGGAAGGAAGACCTCTGGACGCTTGCCTTGGCCAGGAAAACGATTGGAAACGAGCGGCTTCATTCGTTTGATCAGAAAAATCCACGCGCAAAGAGTCCACACTGTGCAAGCGCTGGCGTCAGCTGCGCACGTCACATCCCTAAGCATACGGTATCCTGGGTGGCCAGTTCCACGCGATTAAATCAGGCAGCTTCGTCGTCGATGTGTGCATGCCTGGGTCGCACCAGTGGGGGACTTCTGACTTGACCTAACTCGCGCTTAACGCCAGACCTCAGCGTACAGCACACACGCAGACACAGGCATGGTACACCCAGCAAGATTTCTTCCGGCTGGAGTCGAACCAGCGATCTGGAGGCGTTATCGTCCTGGTCTGCCGCTGAGCTACGGGGGCGTGGATGGGAAAGTGGTGGCGGGGTCTGTATGGAGTGTACTATTGTCGGTGTCGCTGCTGTGGCTTGAGCGGTCCGGGCTGGAAAAACCAGAGTGAATCTGGGCTGTCGGCACAAAAAGAATGGTTTTGAATTTAATTAGATGATTGTACGCTCAGTTCATTGAATTGTAAGCGGGCGTGAGACACACCTACACTCGCTCGCCCAGAATGAATAATAAACTTGGGAAAGTGTTCCGTTAATTTATTTTTCCACCAGGCACATTCGAAACGCATGATGCCGTCTGGATTCCGGTCCGGAATCTGCTAATTACTGTAAGACTATGGGGCTTTTGTAATTACGTACACCTTTTGTGGTGCGACAGTGGCTGGCAGCGGCTTGCTCTCTCTTTCACTGTGCTATCGGTGGTTCAGCAAGCACAGCAGATCAGAGCAAGTTCCCCAGGTCACCGACTGTTACAACATCGGTCGTCTTGCATGTTGAAGAAGTCCAGCGTGTTGCGATTGACACTTCGCAGTCTCTGTCTGGATACCTACGTTGGCGCGTGCGTACAGCTACTGATATAGTCTGGGGCATGCGGTATATTGGTTGATTAGCGAAGAGGCACGAGTGCTGTGAGGTGATTGGCTGGGCTACCCCAATTACGGTATCGTGATTGGCTGACAACTTCAACTGATTATGATCTTCTGATGGGCATCGTTGGTCGCGCCCCAAATCGTTTGGCCGCATCTCAAATCTTTTGGCTGTGCCTCTAATCGTTTGGCCGCGCATTACGAGGGAACTGTAAGGGCATCGCATTTGTAGGAGAGGTGGTCCAAGACACTTAACTCAATCGAACTCACTTTCGGATTTCCTTCCTACCCGTCATCTCGACTTCCAAGCTACGACTACATTCGCAATTAAAGAAGTACAACGGTTGAAAAGAAACGCAGCCAAGGAGGTTGAAACAGCAGTAGAAAGGTTGTAAGAGAGAAAGAGGTCAAACAGTAGTCGCAGTGTCCTATTTGCGCTGGAACGCGCACGAGAAAGAAGAAATCAAGGAGCTGGGAGAGCTAGGAAGCACTGGACTAAGTGAAACAAGATTTGTTTGTCAAGGAATTACTTTCCCGTGTGGCTTTATAACACCGACTTCCAGTCACGGCTGTTTACTCAGCACTTACTGTTACACGAATTTGGCTTGGATTGCCACTCCTACACTCCAGGAGGTTAATCTTTCTAATCAATATTATCCAATCAGATAAAGTTACAATATCCATTGTTATCCAATCAAGTGTTTGTTCCAGGTACTGATAAAGCTGACCGATTTGTTCCAGGTTCAGATAAACATCCGCCAGTATGTGTGTCCGGCGCAAACGTGAATTCGACCAACACTTTGATGCATTCACTTCGGCGCTTGTGACAAGCGTTTCTACCACGCATACACCTTTCGAGGCTTTCTCTAATAGGAGTTCTACTCGAAGTTTCTGAAAGCGATTGGTTTAACCGATCGAGGTCGAATATGCTGGATAAAGTACGATTACGGACTTAAGATAATCTTCTCAGTACTACTTACAGTCCGCGACACATTATATCACCCACCCACATTTTGATACGTAATTCGGTCAACGTTCGGAGTTACGCGACGCTATTTATATAACGGCTTGCTGTTATTCGTAGAAATACGAGGTTTGTGCTGACGAGCACGATTCCGCACACTGCGGAGGGGCTCCTATACAACTTTCCACTTTCACCATCGCGACATGTTAGATCACCTACCTACACTTTACAAAAGTCTAGTATAAAAGAGTGAATGTAAAAATCAATAGTGCGTCTTGTTACCTTTCTTATCTAGCACTTCAATACAGCGGCGGGGCATTGACGCGATAAGTGACTGTTACAAGGCTAACGGGATTCCATCCCATGCCTTGAAAAGCGCTGCATTCAAATCAGGCACGCTATTGAACTGTTTTCCATTCTCATAAACCTTCCTACTCATAATCGACCACAAGTGCTCTATAGGAGTAAGGTCGGGTGACTTCGATGGCCAATCTAGAACACCTACTTCTTGCTCAGTGAAGAACTCCTTCGTGCGCTAGGAGGCGTGAATGCTGGCGTTGTCTTGCTGATAAATAAAATCCGTCCCGTACTTACTGTGGGCGAAAGGTCTCAGACACAATGTACACGTAATCGTCAGAGTTCTGCCTCCCCGTAAGCAGAACCAGTGGCGACTTGCCGGTGGAGCTAAATGTGGCCCAGACCACGACCGAACCGCCACCTGCCTGGAGGCGCTTAGTGCAGCGCGGAGGCTTGCGTAGGTCACGCCAGTAGTTCTGGGAGCCATCTGGGCCGTCCAGATTCCATTGCTTCTCATCAGAGAAGAGAATGGTATCCCACACGACCCCGACATCGTTTCGTAGTAGCATGGCCCCAGCCCACTCCTTCCGCCTTATCATATTCTCAGGCATCAACGGCAGCGTGTTCATCATTTTGAAATACACCAGCCAGTCCACCTGCGACAGAATGCGCTGGATGGTGCGAATAGTAACAGCGAGTCCTAGCTCCACCTTAAGCTTGGGGGCGAAATAATTGCCCTGGGTGGCTGCGCGAACAAGGCGGGGGCTGGGGGCTAAAGGGCAGAAAGGACTGGGGCACGTCCGGGTCGTGTGGGGTTGCCAGGCCTACGTCTGGTCTTGCCGGGCAGTGGGGAGGGAGCCTTAGAGGAGGCGACCACTCGCCTCACTGTCTTCGTGCAGCGGCCCGCCTTCTTGGCTATGGCGCGGCCGCTGAGACCAGCCTCATGAAGCCCCTCGATCTTGCCTCGCTCGTGGTCGGTCAGGCGGGGCTTCTTCTTGAGCGGGGTTTTCTTCTTTTGGCGGAATCTTCAAGAGTGAGCTCCGCACACGCTGCTCTCCCGCCGCCACCACCCCATTGTGTGCCATTCATTTATGATTTTACATTCACTCTTTTATACTAGACTTTTGTAAAGGATAGGTAGGTGATCTAACATGTCGCGATGGTGAAAGTGGAAAGTTGTATAGGAGCCCCTCCGCAGTGTGCGGAATCGTGCTCGTCAGCACAAACCTCGTATTTCTACGAATAACAGCAAGCCGTTATCTAAATAGCGTCGCGTAACTCCGAACGTTGACCGAGTTACGTATCAAAACGTGGGTGGGTGATATAACGTGTCGCGGAGTGTAGTTTGGCTTTGGCCTATTCACAAATGGCTTGGATATTGTAAGCACCAGCCCAGTCAACCGTCCCGGATCGGAAACTTTGGCCGGAATTCAAACTTATACACAACTTAATATTTAGTAGGTAGGCAGGGAGTGTGTGTTCGCAAATAATGACACCTAGGGATAGGTTTTCGTAAACGGGTGCGTACGAATCTTTTTAATAATGATGGAGCGTTTGTAATTGGTTGGAAATCGTGAGATTAATTACGGTAACCACTGTACAGTACTAAGCAACCAAGAACACTTTTACACACTCTCGCCCCTTAGAGAGAGAGATCCGACGTATGCGGACGCTACACTACATGTAGCAAGGCGGCTCAATCCAATGACTCTAAACTAGCGTAATGAATGCGAGAACTCGTTTTGTACTACTACTCCTTTCGCTACCTACTTTACAGCCTCTTCCTTACAAGCGGCAGCAACTATAATAGCGATCGACCTGACAGGGGGAGTGCGGGGCATTATAATAAATTGGGTATACAGCTTGTAAAAAGGGAGCTCTATGCCAAGAGATACGATGCTGTACTTCTGTTTTGCGACACACCGGGGACAGGTCTGCCACTATATTGACCTCGCAACTGCTGACTGCAACTCGCACTACATCTGAGACTGCAGCAGCGGAGGTTTGTCTACGCAACAGTTGGCGCTACACAACTACAGCGGTTGAGCTTCAGGAGCCCTCCGCTGTGTCGGATGGCGGCGTGTACCAGACGGCAGAGCGACAGCGTCCACTCAAGTGTTGGAGACCTGCGACGTGAAGTACATGGGGACCATGTGGCACTCGATGTGGCTCCTGTCGAAAGCGCCGAGTGGTTCGCGGGGTCTCCACTTGGTTTCCTCAAACTCAAAGTCGCGCTTTGCAGAGGGCAGGCACCTTGCAGGTATGATGCAGAGGCCATTTGTGGCAAAATGCACACCGGGAGCGTGTGGCTGCAGGGCATTGATCGATTGATTTGTTTGGCGCCGTCGCGTTGCCGATGGCGGATGGCTCGGCTTTGCTGCTTGTCGCCGGTTACTCGACCGTTACTTTGGCAGAGATGCGGCATTGCGAGAAGACATTCCTCAGATGCCTTTAACCTGTCTAAACACATTCTGCCCCACCATACCATGTCCATTATCTACATACTCAACCTGCATCAATATCCCTCTGTAATCTGAATAATACTACATTGCGCGCTGTCGCAGATCCTCCATCTGATTAGCCTCTTTCTAGCAGTACCTCCATCCAGACCTCAGTCGCCAATTTGCTGCGTAGCGCGCAGGTGGCGTCGCTAGCAGGTTTCACAGATAAATAACAAGCAGCACAATACCCGCATGCATCTCGCTGTGCGCGACGTGACAGCGCTCCTGCACGTGCGCGTGCGCGTGGACGGCTCGCAGTTCGACAGCTCGCTCATGACGCAGCCCGAGTTCCTCCTGACCACGCGCGTGGTTGTGCGCAGCGTGCACAGCGGCGGAACGCAGCTACAGGCTTCATGGCGAGTCTTTCGCTCTTTCCACGAGTTCCAGGGGCTGGACGCGCAGCTGCGCCACGCCTTCCCGCAGGACATGAAGCCGCTGGCGCCGCCGCCGCCACACAGACGCCGCTCGTGGCTGCGACGGCACCGCGGCGCCTCGTTCCTGGCACGACGCTGCGCCGAGCTCAACGCGTACCTGGAGACACTGCTGAGCAGCCCGCGGCTGCGACTCAGCAAGTTCCTGGACCCGCGCGCGCCGCTCGTACTGCGCTGTTTCTGCAACTTCGATGCGGGGCTCGCGGCCGCCGACGTGGCGCCGCTGCTCAACCAGGTCGAGAGCTGCGTGCTGCATCTCGACTGCCGATACGATAAGGGGGTGGACGCCACGGTGGACAGCAGCGAGTTCAGTGTGGAAGAACCCGAGGACATCAGACAGGAACAGAGACGCAGTGACGAGACGAGGCTCGATGAACTAGAGGCCAATCTCATGGACGACAAGACGCGCAACTTGGCCATGTGCACCAAATACGCGTGCGCGTGTCGAGTCTCGCCCTTCCGCGTCACGCACAACAAGATGATGAGGATGCTGCGGATGCGCGGCTTCAGACAAACGTACGCGCCGCCGGAAGGAGCTCTCACGGCGCTGTACTGCGTGCTCTTCAAGCTGCAGCAGCTGAACGACTTGGACAAGCGACTGTACGACGCGTTGACGGGCTTTCCGATAGTGCAGACAAAGGAGACCGGAACCTCCGCAATGGAAGCGTCGGACGCGTTGGGGAACGACCATTTACAGCTCTCTGTTGGTGTGGAGCTGCTACGACAGACCCTGGCTAACTACGGACTGCTGCACGTACACGCGCTGGAACGGCATTTTCGCACTTCTGCAGTTGATTTAAAGAAGAGGATGCACGAGTTCAAGTCTCGAAGGCAACTGCGTGTGGGCGCAGTAGAGCTGGTCTTGCTAGCCACGATGCTGAATCTGTCTATTCTGCTGATCACAAACGACCACGAGGGCTCGGAGCAGCAGATTTTGCCACTTGCCGGTCTGCGGTCCATTCGCAAGGGCAGCCGCATCAGCATGTCATGTGGTTATATTCTCCCCACTCTAGTCTGTATCAACGGATACTACCTGCTAGCCGAACGAGAGCGAATCGTACCAGGGATCATGCCGGACATGGAGAGTGAAGAAGAACACCTGCTGACAGAGCCACAGCGGAGGCGAATGTGGCAGGGCGTGGACGAAATGGATCGGCGCTTCATGGGGGAGATCGAGCGTACACTTGCAGAAGGCGCCGACGCTTTCGCGTTAGCCTTCGACTTCGACATGGCGGACTCGCTCAACGCAGCAATCCTGGATGCAGTCTGGGACGACTGCCAACACAACCCGAGCCTGTTCTACCTCTTCCAGCGACAAGCTCGACAATTCGGCAAGGGCCGCACCACAGCTCGCTTCTTCATGCAGTATCTCGAAGTTGCGTTCGGACTGGAAGGAGCCAGCTACCTCGTGGACTTCCTGCTGCACGTGCTCCCGGAGGAAGATCTGCGCAAACAGCTACTGCACGCGCGGTGGATACGTTTGCACCGCCAACTTGCCAAACGCGTCTCGCCGTAGTGGCAGATATGTTTCAACCAAGACACATGAACACACTGGCCTTGTAAGCTATGTACAAAATGTAATCAATAATGAACTCATGACCACGATAGTGCCGCGTTTATTCGTGTGCGGCCGTGACTCCTGAAGATACGCCGACGACTGAGAGTAGTTTTGGGGTGCAAGGCGTCGCGACACAGCGAGAAATCGGCATGGAGGACGTCGTGAAGCTGCACGCGGCCTGGTGCAAGAGTTTGCAGCAGGCGGTGGAGACGGATGCGTGGGGCCAAGTACTTGAAGCGGTTGAAGCCTACGAACGGTTCGTCTGTGCTTGATGTTGCGTGGTTGCTGTGTTTGTCTACTTACATTGATGTCTGTTGTCAACTGCAGACTTGCTGGTCGTATCGCGAAAGCGCTTCCCGTTTGCAAGCATCTCACCCCGCCCCAAATGGTAAGACGGTGATGAATTGAGACTGACAATGGTCTGAGGCTGACCAAAGCTTCGTAAGGCTATTATGGAGAAAGTTGTGGTAGCTTTGGAGATGCGAGCCAAGTGTCTGAGCTCGGTCGATGACCAACGGAAGCCTACGAAGGAAGACATGGAAGACGTGTTGGACGGTGCGAAGTTGTACCGTCAACTAATGTTCAAGTTCTGTGGCCTAATCCGTTGATCTCCTACTTGTAGCTCTTCGTGGAGCACTGGCTGATGAGCCGGAGGTGTTTCCACTCGATGTCACCCGAGCTGCGCGGTCTAAAACTCTTGGATCCGCCAAGATGGACAAGGCGATCCATGAAGACCATGGCATGGACGAAAGTGCTACAGCCGAACTCGCCAGCGCAACTACAGAAGCTGCAGTAACGCGATCTCCAGGGGCAACGTACCTGGATATCCGCATCACGCAGATTGGTCTGAAGGATGCGGGCGTCTACGTCAACCCGACAATGGCTGTGGCCGTCCTCGGTGAGTTTATTAAAAGTTTTTCAGTTGTGGTAGTCCCTCAATAATGGGATGTGCTTGGTTTTACTTCAGATTACAACGGAAAAGCGATGGAAGAGACCCGCGAGACTGCTGTGGGGGTCTGCAGTGAGCCTCGCCAAGTGACTTTCAATGCTAACATTCAACTCGCTACGAACTTACGAAAGATGGAGGACCGTAAGTCTGTGTTTTAGCATCACTTGACGGGTGACAAGTGCTAACATCACCTTCGTCTACAACTCAGACGGCGCTGCTATCACCTTCGAGTTCTTCCATTACAAAGCCAAGAAGCGCAAAAAGAGCTGTCGATGCTGGGCACTGCTGGAGATGGATGAGATCAAGGATGGCACAGTCGTCCTGGAGTTGTACCAAAAGCCAATGGATCCGAAGCGCAAGCGCATTCATCTCTTCACTGAGAAAGAACTCTACTTGCAGCTGGAGCTGAGGCAGCAGAAGCTATAATGAAGCAGCTTAGTACGCTCGTCGGAATGAACTCCGACAGAAGGCTATTGACAAGACAAAACTAGCGCAAAACACCACTTAGCTACCCAAAAATGCCGCCATATCGAGCTTCTGCACGGTAAAACTGTCGCCATCTTCGTCTTCCTGTGTGAAGGAGCTCCCACGTGATGTCGACTGTTTTGCAGCCTCGGGGGCCTTGGCAGGATCGGCCTTGTCTTTGTCACCCTTTGACTTTCCTTTTTTGGCTTTCGAGATGGCACCGAAACGCTTCTTCTTCACGCTGCCTTCCTTGACCGGTTTTTCCTTTGACTTGTGTCCGCCCGACGCTTCTTGGGTAGACGTGGACTTGATGAGCTTGAGGACATGGCGGAGTACGTCACCCGTTTCCTGTTGATTCGAATCGGGGGGAGCTTCACCTCGTAAAGTGCAGCTGATCACTTGCAATGCAGTAAACTCCTTCTTGATATCCTCCTCGGAGCGGATTCCTGTCCGTCGGAGATCCGCGCTGTACTTGCTGAAGAACGCAACAAAACTCTGCGTGTGGTGAACATGCGCAGCGTTAGCACAGTAGAAGCGCACAAATTATCAAGCCTAAAACTGTACTTACGTGCAAGTCATTATCGACAGCAGCCGCTGAGTTTGCCGGGCTCGAAAAAGAATGCGTTCGCTGATGCAACTTCGCGCAGTATTCCTTTACACATTGATCTAAGCACTGACGGACAACCTTTGAGAAGAAAAACGAGCCGAAGATCCACTGCTTCAGATCAGGATAGTAATCGTCGAGGGTAGCCAACAAGGGCTCCACGACAGACGCACCGTCATCCCATTTCTTCGAGAGCCACAACCGTGTTGTTTCCTGCAGACAAGCCGCGACAGTTCAGAGATAGTATCATCGCGCCAAACAGATCCATATCGTGGCTTGCTTACCTGCTCCACCTCGTGAAATATCTTGCTCACAATTAAATCGCAGGCATTCGTCGCAAACGCAACGATGTCAGTTGACGTGGTGTCCAAACTATCCCCCATGAACGTGTCGAAGGCTTCTTTCTCTTCCGAGTCAGTTTCAGCAAAAGATATCTCCTCTACCAACTCGGGACATTTTGCCTGCATCGAAAAAAAAGTCGCTTAGACAAGCCGTCTCTCCCAAAACCGCTATATCTACCAAACGCATCATACCTGAAGAACCTCAGCGTCGTTGATAAAGGAACACAGCATTTCAGCATCCACAGACTCAAGCTTGCCGGCAATACTATCGTAGCGAATTTTCAGTTCCTCCATCAAGACTTGTAAGCATGTCGCTACGACGCACCCCACTAGACGTCCGCTCAGCCACTCCTGAGCGATCGAAATCTGCGACTTCAGAATATTCACGATATCGTTGGGACGTGCGGATTGCAGTTCACCTTGTAGTCCAACGACACACTCCTCCTCTCGCTTCCAGATATTCGTTACCCACGTATGAATCTGGACTTTGATCTCGTCGAGGTACGCCTTCATGAGCTCCTGGGAAGTTCGGTCTAAGACGATAGATGCTCGTGAGTGCTTGTACTTGATTATTTCCGTATTGTAGTAGTCTATCCACTGAACAAGTTGGAGTCGTTGCGCAATACCAACGTCAGGCCTGGAGCTCAGCTTGGTGATCTCGCTCTCAAGTTGTGCATTGTACGTGGTCGTGAACAGGTGAACGACGTCGATCTCACTTGGGAAGCACGGCGCCACATCAGATTGCACAATTTCGAGGTCTACCATCATCTGAGTCGCTGCTTCGAGAACTGGGGTGAACAGATCCTTTTTAGCAGCTTCTGCTTCGGTTTCAGCAGTGTGAAATATCCCCCCGATGCGCTTCGAGAGGAACGTAGTGACCTCCGCTGTACAGCGTTCTCGAGTCGTCGTGTTGAATTCAGCTACAGGCTTGAGCTGATTGTCAAGATACACTTCTTTCTTCGAGTCTGCATATCGCTGACGTCGTACCTCCATCAAATCCAGCACCTGGAACGCATCCAGCAGTCTCTGCTTTCCAAACTGTGCAATTTCCACGCAGTGATGCATGCAGCCCCAAACCTCCGCGAAAATTCGATTCTGGACACTTTCAATAGCGCTCAGCCTCGGCCCCATCGACGCTATAACGCGTGCTTGAGCTTTGCTAATGCAACATCCAATCAGCTCTACCACATCATTTTTGATAGCGTGCAAGTCCATAAAAAAACATACCTATTTCCGAGCTCGTCACTTTTTTCCACGGCAGCAACACTCAACTACATGCAAAACACCAAAACAAATCATCAGCACACACAGATCAAAGCCCCCCAACCTATTTCCTTGCGAACCTCGTGCAACATTTTCTGCCTCCAGTCGTCGATCTCCTGCCACTTGACGTAGACACCCACGAAGCCCATGAGACCTCCGTCCAGAGCGTCGTGCAGCCCTTGGACCTTCTTGGGCAGCTCCTCATAAAACACCATTTGATGCTCCACCTCCTTCAGATTGCGTCGAGCGATGCTCACACCCGAGGAAGAGACTTTCTTCTCCCCCAGCTCTTCATTCATCCGGTGGCAATTCTGCCCTAAGTCGTCCAGATTCCTTACAATCTGCTGCACAGGCGTATCGAGCTCCAGCAAGGCGCTGGCTCGCTCGATCTCGTCCACTTGGGCCTGGACAAAGCCTGCCAGCTGGTCTTTATTGTTGTCTTGTTTGGTCTGATAGTCGTTCTTGATCTCTTGCAGCTGTGGAGGTGAATAATTAGTTCGATGTATCTTTTGAATTTTATTTATTAGTGTGCTGTACCAGCTGCGGGTTGAGCAGCGACGTGGACGTCGAGTCTTTGAGCTTGACGCGCAACACCTCCACGGGGTCGCGCGCCTCCTTCTCCAACAGAGACATCATCGTCGCGGACGCAGTAGCTCAATCAGCTCCGTGCCTCTTCAACTTTTGCAGAAATAAATTTCATAGAATAGCTTCGGAAAGATTCAACAAGTCAATGTCAGTTATATTGTGAATTCCGGAGGTATTGAGAGGCTTCTCTTAAGTCCGTTATCGTACTTTAGGTATGATTTCACTGCGAACCATTCGCCTTCAGAAACAGTAGCGACCACTTGAGCTCTAACGAGCCTCTTCGCGCGCGAGTTCTCTCAGCCACCTCGTTGGAAAAGGAGCATATTGCACAGAAACACAACGCGTGTATGTAAAATAATAGGAATAAATCTTGCTTGCCGTACGTCGTTCACCACTGTACTTACATCTTGGACGGCCATCACCTAAAAATCTTGTTTGCCGTACGTCGATGCCACTGCACCTACTTCCAGGATGACCATCACTTCCTCGCTCTCGTTGATAAACGGTCGTAGTTCCAGGAGCGCGGACTGGACGTTGCTGCAGCAAGTCTGCAGCGCTCGGCGATCCATATAAAATATTTTGCTGTCATTGTCATTTACGTTGTAGCGTAACTCGTTGCGCCCTTGAGCAAAACAGCCCATTTCCTCGCCGAACACCCTTCCAATCTCGTGATCGTAGCTCTACTGCACGCCCACAGCAAAATCTCGCTTTTGTTTTCCGTTCATAACATCATCTGAATGGAAACAGAGTCCTTAGCTGTCAAATATACGAAATGCCTTCATGACGAATTAAACTCATCGTCGTTGTAGGTTACGTTCCGGTCTGCGAACATCTTAATCCGCTTTCCCGTGCTGCCCAATGGATGATAACTTAATAAACTATGTTTAGCCTCGAAGGAACAGTGTCAGTTAGTCGCTGTCAAGAAGGAACGGACGAAATAAGAGTGAGTGGGAAAACTCGCACGGTGTGAGGTACTTCATCAACAAGCGAAAGGAAAGCTGGAGCAGAAGCCAATACGATTGGAAGCGTGTGAAGTCACCCATGCAGCCACTTTGAACACGCTTCGTGCAGAGTTAAACTCCGTCCGAGCTGAAGTCGCAAATCAAGTTGAGGATCGGAAAAACGGAACTTGTCCCAACAAAGCAGAGCTTTATGCTCTTGAAGATGATCTAACCAAGCAAGCAGATGATCAATAGCCCATTCCATTGGAGCTGCAGGGCTTATCGGGCAAACTGGCTGCGCAGAAAAAGAAGTTGGAGGCCGAAAAATCAAGTCAAGCGAAGGAGGCAGCGGATCAGCGCGACAATGGTTTGTAGTTGCTTCGCGCAACGAAAGGGATGAGTAGCGGTTGCACACAGAGCTTGATGAAGAGCGTTCGTTGTACGTTTTAGAATAAGAACTGTGGCGGAAGGAAAAAGCAAGCTGCAGTTATCGAGTGCATGCGCATGATTCGAGCACTACTGGACCAAGTTGTACTGAATGGGTACTCGGAAGATGTTCAGAAGTAGGAAAACATTTCAGACAGGCTCGGTAAAGAAAAGAGATGGTGCTGTAAGAATATCACGTTATGCAGCGACGCGAAGACGCATTTTACTCGGAGCTTGCAAAAGCTAAGGTCAAAATTGTCGAGCTGAATCGAGAATGCTTGGAATCAATGTGTCCTTCATCTCACGCACAACTTTTTTCTCGAGCACCACTAATTTATCTGCATTACCCCTGAACGCGATTTCGTGCTGGCTTAGTGTCATGCATTTTTAACAGACGCTGTTTCTGGGCACTCTGTACGCAGTCGCTCTTATATATTTTTAGAATAGGAGTGTTTGAACGGTTGGCACTTTAAGCGTCGTCCGTTTTGGCGATTGCCTTTCCTGGCTTGCTCGAACTTGAGTTACAGTGCCCGATACACAATTAGCAATTCTTCTCGTGAAAATCCCATGTCGTTGGGACTACCATTGCAATTCGCCGGCTCCAATGTTTGAGGGAACAACCCGAGCCGACGACCATTGCTATTTCTATCGTCAAAGTCTTCACCCGTATACTCCGAATTTGCATTCGCAACGTCAAGAGCAGAAGAATAGTTGGCCTGGTTTGGAGCCGTCCTTGTAAAGGCGCTGGCCTTTGATCTGTTTAATATTGATATTAAGTTGATTTCATTCCAAATACAGCAGATATAAATGAACCCTGCGCACCTCTTGCGCGGCTCCTCTTTGTCACTCTGACATCTGCACGCTTGCTTACGTTTGCGTCGGGTCATCGGCGGAGATGCACGCGCCGTGACTTCGGCTCGGGCAGGCGCTTGACGAGCCTTGGTCCTGCGTGTGGGCTTGTTGAGACATACTCGGCCTCTGTTTTATGATCGGCAGTTAGAGCAAAGTGAGAAAAAGACACACGTTGCATCTTTGAATCATTGATCGTTTTGTGTGGGGCCGGAGATGCGTGTCGATGCAAAGATTTATACAGTGACTATTTCCTGTCGTGGTCAAGAGCATGCATTGACGATAAACCGGTGAACTTGGTGTCCGCTGGCAAACGATGCAGTGGAACAAACGTATGCGGCGTATGCCTCTGCTGAAAATGGGAACTGGCTGCTGCAGGACGCTGTGACTATTGATCCAAACATCTGGGAAGTGAGCGTCGTCGGTGTAAATATGAAGTAATTTTGTCATTGTTTACTTCGAAGTCACTCAAATAATGAATTGATATCCACATAACTATTGTTCTCTGCGTTGTCCGACAAACTTAAATCTGAAGAAGCCGATATTCTAACCCTGCCGTGAAGCCAAATGGACATGAAAGTACCGACAAGAAGAAGAAAATAGCTAAAGGTGATATAATTGTATCAAGATTACGAATAGGATAATTAGATAAAGAAGCTTGTACAAAGCAATCGAAAAGAGGGTTCAATCTTTAATATTAATTTGAAATGAAAGCGTTGTTGTAGCAGCATCAATCTGATGCGATGTGTCTCATCGCAGCGCCATCGGACAACTGACAGCAGCAGTAACCTTCGGCAATGCGTCTCGGCGGGGCATCTCCTTGGCGTCCTGCATGCTCGGGACTTGCGGTGCAGTGAAGCCGTACGATGCGTACGACACTTTTCGTCTAGGCAGATCAGTCAGTCATGTTCGCGAACACCACAATCATATGCACGGACATCACTTTTCTAAGTGATTCTAAGCAAAAGGCAAGTCAGAGCTCAATCCATATTTTGTGATTCACGCTCATTGGCCGAACGGGGGTGGGGGTGTAGGGGTGGAGCGGGGCCATGTCAACTTAACGAGCGACCTGGCGCTACGTTTGGGCCAAATGCGACCCATCAAGGCGAGGGGCATACCGTGACTCTCTGTAGAAGTTGATTTCTATCGATTTTCCCGCATAATAACAGGGTCGCCATGAACCCTTTTTGCGGTACAAGAGTGCTTTGTATCCCTTTATGCTACTTTGCAAAACACGGTAGGAGATCCCCTTCTGACAGGGCGCATTGTTTTACCGTCTTTTATAACATGTTATAAACGGTACGATCAATAGTCATCTCGGCATACTGAAACTAAGTAATATTCATGTATCAGGCACCATCAACATATTTTTCAACTGGATTTGTTACACGAGATAGGCAAAGCAAGTATCGTGGATTTGTAAAAGCGCGAGTTTCGTGGCATTCTACAGTGAAATGACTTACGTTTGTACAGTATAGTTTACCTAGGTGGATCGCGAAAGGGTTAACTTGATCGTGGGTATGGCAAATGCTATACACTGACATTTCTTTGAGACCAAGGAATTGAGTTTTGAGCCACATTCACACATGTGAAGGGTCGTCCCATACGAGATGCCGCGCGCACAAACGCCAACCGAGCCCAAAGAAACGCACTGCTATAAACCAACAACAACAAAACATAAAAATCACCTCTAAATTAAAAAAAAACAACCGGAGGTTGCAGTTCAACGATTGAGAAACTTCAAACCGTTGTTATACTAAACGATACCTCTGGGAATTGATAGTTTATAAGTACCTCGTGTGGCCTATTTTATGGGCCCTGAGTCAATCCTAATTTTAGGACCCAACCGAAATATCTCTTTTCATTAACTCCTTGATTCCGGACGGAAAAAAAAACCGCCCAGAACGACTTAAGAGATGTTGTATTATCTGACGTAGCTGTTTAACTAGAACACGGCATGTGGGTGATCTACCGCTTAGGGAAAGGTGTATACGTTTTCACGAGTTCTTTTTTTATATCAATGTCGTAACTTATACAGCTGTCCTATCACCACGGTGCATATGCATGTCGTAACATGCCTCCATCTAAGAGAGTGTAAAAAAATAAAAGGTCCAAAGCGTTGAGCTGTGACACCAGACATATGATAAAGTATGAATAAAATGTACATTATTTCGACGAAGCATGCAATGCGATCAGATGAAATTATCCACTCATCACGACAAACACAATTAGACGTCACTGAGCTTCGCTACCTCACCCGCTCCATTATCGCCATCACCATCTTCAACGACGCAGCAAAGCTGAAGTTCTCGATGCGTCTTCTTCCGCCAGTCTGCTTTCTGACCCGGTGGCCGAAGGACAACTTTCATGGTGAAACTAGCCGGGATAGTTTGTCCAGCATCGAAACCATCGTACTAAATTTCAAAGCAGGACTTCGCAACACGCTTGTACTCACGGCGGATCTTGTTGCAAAGTCATAGCTCCATCAAGTAGTGCTAGACGAACTAGGGGTCGCCGTGGGAGGCTACCTGTTCTGGCGTCACCGTGTCGTTGTGTATTGGTCCAGGCTCTACCATCTTGGATTGAGCAATCGCGACGCGCTTGGACTTTGTGAATGACTACAGAAGTGTTACGTCCACGGGAATCTCCACGTGGACTTTCTTGACCTTCTTCTTTGCGGATTCTTTGTGCCCCTGACATGAGCGACTCCCATGGACCTGAACAGGACAACCTCACGCGTTCCCTTCAAATAGATGTTTGCGCGCATCAAGCCGAGACTGCAGCCCTCCATCATCTTCGGACAGTCGCGGTTCGTCCTTGTTGTACTTCCCATGACATAGCCGTCGCCTGTATCCCCTCAACTTGGCTGCTGCTCTTGTACATGAACACGTTGGGTAGTGACGCCTCGACCCTGTCTAGCTGAAATTCCCCGCTGGAGTGTTCCACATGACTTCACAAGTACTGACTTGGAACAACGACAGAACGTTCATCGCCGCGTAGTGGTTCGTCATTGTAGAAGCACGGCCCCTGTACATGGTACCGGGTACCAAGCGTGTGGTAGGTGATGACCAATGACAATAATCCCTGTGAAACTTGCTCTTCTCGTAATGAGAATAGAATAGTAGGAACTAGTGTAGTTTTGTCTGCGCTAACCACTACGTCGGCGCTGGTGCGCCTCCTAACTTCCTACTAATACGATCAATTCGTCTTTTGACACCTACGTCACAACCTACTTCCGCTCCACCTCCAGCTTACCTTTTAGCAGTTATCATCGTTACACCTCCCGCAACTGGCGGTTGGTCCAATTACGAGTCTCCGTGACGCACCATTTGAGATCTCCAACCGATTTGAAGTCCATCACCAGGGCGGAGTAGAACCGATCAATCAACTTGGTCATTCCTCGGGCGTTTAAATCCCTGTACATCGTATTCAGTCGTTTCCATGCAACTGACAGTGTCTCGTCGTTGAACGAGGGTCGCAATGACTCCAGGTACGATCGGGGTAGAGTCTGACTCAGCAGGGCCGAATGTATATGTCTTGGTCACCGAGCGTCATTGCTGTCACTTGTACGCTCTCTGCGCCTCTTCGTCGCCGTCGTTCATCGGACGAGATCCCTCGCAATTGGAATGCAGCAAAGCCAAACGCTGGCTCAAATACCCCCTTGACGATAGCCTCGCGGCGGAACGCAGCGCTTTTCTGCCAAAGGTGCCCAATGACGAGGTCCTCCCACAAACCAAACCGATTGGCGTTCATTGGGATGACGAGCCTGTCGAACGAGCTTCCTGTTCTGTTGTAGGTCATGGCCACTTGAACCCTAACTTAAAAACGTAAAGTGAATGAACCCCTTTGCTTTCTCAAATGACTTTATTGGGTGTAAAATAACCACCCAATAACCGTTGTTTATACTGCTATCATTTTGCTATCTTACAGACGTGCTCAGTCCGAAGCAAAAGCGGAGGTGAGGACAACCATCCTCGCATCTTGATCTGTTTCAGTTCCTCACATCACACAAATATTTGCCTCGATCGAAGAGAAGGCAGAAGTCAATCACCAACCAATCATATGATCTCAGTACCGTAAACTACACGCGACGCTTGGTGTATAGTAGAAGAACCAATATACCCTATTTAACATATCTGGCGCAGTGTGTCTGAACTCACCCCGGGTAGATCGTCTGTTCGGTTGCATTTCTGAACAGTCAGCCACCACGGTGCTAGAGCCATTACTTACAGTACTTTGCGGAGTATGATCTTTCCCGGCAGGACGGTTTCTCACAGGTCATGAGTGCTTTTGAGAATGGGGGCTATGCGTTCCACGCACTTGCACAGGCTCAGGCTGGGCATTCGATCACTTCAGTTGTGTGGTGTGGTGCACACTGTGGGCATTAATCAGGCAGGTTAGCCGCTCGACTTGTGCTACGGGGAACCGGACGATCAGCGAGGACACGGATACTGTCCATCAGACTCAATACCAACTGGCTGGAGTTGAGATGTGCATCGGCTTGGACTTCATGTGCGTTGGCGTTCGCCCTGACCACCAAGCGGAAGCCACACGCCTTCATGCTTCAGATGATGACGTACGGCTGCTTCGTTTTAGATAACTGCGTTGATGTGCAGACAACGACGGATAAAACCAGCAACGTAAAGTCGGCATTTCATAGTCATACCCATAGTAAAACATCGATTTTTTTATCCAATCCAAAGTTTTCTTTCTTACTAATATACCCAATAAACGTTCAGCAAATTATTGAATAGTTCTGGTAAAGTACTCCTGCCTGCTCCTAATTCTTGGCGGCAACGACACTATTCATTTCGCGCCGTGGGTGATAACGAATTTAGGTCAAAGTTGCGGAGCTACACCTTGCGCGAGAAGCGAAACGAATGCAAGTGGTGGGAGTGGAGCAGGTACCCCGCGTGTTGCTGTGTGCTCGCTGCACTGTCCACTGGTGATGGCAGCAGGCGGACAAGCTGTTGAGCTTCACTGGTCACGCCACCTCCAAGACGCTGAAGGTGCAGGGACGCAAGGAGACGTTTCTTGGCGTCCCTGCCATCGATAAGCATTGAGAAAACTATCCCGCAGTATCCTGAAATTAGCAGTTGAGTAAAAGCATATTTTTTGCGAAACATCGGGGCATTTGGTTCTTTTTTATTACCAAACGCATAATTTCGACCAATAGTATTTTCTCTAAGTGGTGCCAACTTTTCCGTCATGCCTTTTACAATTAGGGATGGTATTCAGCGGTGTTGTCTGTAACGGGGTACCCCGACGTGTACCCAAGTTACATAAAGAGTGACGGGATGTCCATCGTACGTGGTGCCGGCAGGCTGTAAGCACCCTTGTGTAGTTTTTACTGTAGTTGACGTACCGTTTCTATGGATCAAGCTTCGCTCATGTAGTATATATATTCAGTCTTAAATCTACTTAGCCAATAGCTCCCCGAGACCCGGAGCTGGCGAACTGCAGTTCACTTGGAGTTTGCGTACTCCTTAACACTTCCTCAAGCAAGGTGTTGTGTGACCCCATCACAGTTGTTCAGGTCCCACTATTGGGGTACGCATTGTCGTGGTTGTAAAGGCTTCGATTCGTAACGCGCAATCTGACTCGTTAGCCAACGGTTTGTTGGACCCAGACTCCGTCCATGGAGTTCCGGAGACACGAACCTCAAGCCGATCAGTGATCGTCCAGACGTGCCACCGGGCCGTCATCGTAGCGGCATGAGTGATGGTATTTCGCTGACCAGCACGGGCAGGCTGTCGACCACCTGTTGGGGTCGCCTTCGTGCACACCAAGCCAAGCTCGCTTTCGAGGCAGCGTGTGGTTGTGCAGGCGAGGTGCAACAGAAGCAAGCGGCCTCGAGGAACTAGACAAGAGCAGTGGGAGTGCGTGCAGACGATGACGAATTATAGAATGAAAGGAACCACAGAGGCCGGAGACGCTAGAAGCCAGCGGTAGTTCAGAATAGGTGAGAACGACTGCGATTAGAAAGTAAGGGCGAGCAACGGCCGGCAACGTCAGCAAGGGTGGGGGTCTTCAAATTATGGTGAGATTAGCGAGGGGCGTCGATAGAGAGGAAGATATGTAGCTTGTAAGTGTCAAAAGACGAAATGATTCATTTAGAGCTTAGAGCGGAGCTTGCAGCGTAAGCTCCTAGCTATGGCTGAACGACTGATTCTGTCGTAGCTACACTAGTATAGAGTATCCACATAGTGACACTGGGAGGTATCTAATTAGAAAGGGTGGCACGCTGTACCATATGGGCAGATGCATAATTTGACATATGCATAAATGTGGGAGTTCCTATCTTATCAGACATAGGAGGTTTTCTGAAAAGACTGTTGTAAAAGCCAGAACCGATTCTGCCAGAGACTTAGCAAGGCCGATCGAGCTTGGCCCCTGCGAGTTTACTTCCAGTGGGAAGTGAGACAATACCACCGTTCATGGCATGGTGAGTTAAGGGCAGGGAACCCGAAAAATATATTTGTGGAAAATATAATTACGGATTTTCCGTAAATATCGTATTTATGGATGCGAGTGTTGGCACGTTATTTATTTACGGATCTCGTATGTACCCGTACACAATTCATTTCTTTTCTCGACAGCCAACAGTTCGCGGCCGGTTCTTAGGACCCACCACCCCACCACCACCTTCTTAAACAGCCGCACCGGTAGCTCATTGTGCCATTTACCTGCAAACTACCAACCCAACCTCTCTACGTAACCATGTCCGACTCTTTTGTGGCCTCGCAGCCCTCCAAGTGCAACATCACGCTGAAGCAGATCGACACGTTCTACTTTAAGCCATTCCTCACCGAGGATGGCGATCCGACTGGCCTTCCGGTCTGCAAGGCCTGCGGTAAAACGCGGAAGCATACGCCCAAATCTGGGTATACCATCCTGATGTCGCATGTGCACTCCGACCACGAGCACTTCGAGGCCGAGATGGAAGCCGCCAGCACGGCCGCCACGGGAACCCTTCTCCCATTGGTGCGCCAGAAGGCTTCCAATCGCTTTGCATAGATGAAGTGGGTCATGAAGGATAACCTCCCGTTTGCCTTTGTCGAAGATGGAGACGACACGACGGTAAGACATTTGATCGCTTAGTGTGCTGTACATGAAATGTTCTCTAACTTTGTATTTAACGTAAGGTACACAAATCTGCCGCCCATCTGTGAGGAGACCATCCCTCTCGACATGGAGAACGTGACCAAGGCTGTCGAGAAACGTTTCGGTGATGAGCTCCTGGGCCAGTTCGGTGCGGTCCTCGACGGTTGGACGGACGGCAGCGAGCACTATCTTGCCGTGCATGCCTGCTACGAGCGCGGTGGGTACTGCCCCCTCCTGTCCACTGCCCCCATTATCAACGGCCCAGACGACCGCCCTAATGCTGAGACCCACATGGCTACTCTGGAGGCGTTTCTGTTCATCAGCGCTGATGATGAAGAGCTGGCTGAGTCGGTACCTTTTCCGGCCGCAAACAGAAAGCTGAAAGCTCTTCTCGTCTAGCTGTCAGATGTGCAGTCGGTGTCCTTAAAACTCCAGTCCGAAAACCTAAGCCTGCTGGACGCGCGAGACCTACTCGATGATCTGCTGGAGATCCAGCCATCATTTGGTAATTACCTGGGTAAGCCTACAGCGGCTGTATTAATTGAGCATCCACCCCCATAATCCTATCGATTATGACAACCATACAAAAAACAAGTGAACATTGAAGTTGAAGTCGATTAGCCGTTAATACTTGGTGTGGCCGCCAAGACTCTTACGGACAGCCTTCAGTCGCTTAGGCATTGAGAGGGCGCACTTCGCCACGTAATTGTCCCCCTTGTTAGCCTATATTTCACGCAACTTTACTTTCAAATCACAAATTGACGAGGCTGGATTGAGATTCGGCTTTCTCTTCATCATGAATCATAAGTTCCCGATAGGGTTCAGATCTGGGCTCTGTGGCGGATGCCCCATCGAAATAAGCTCTCTCAGGCACCCAGCCGTTAGTTTCGTGCTGTGGGCGAGGGCGTTATCCTGCACAAAAAGCATTTCCCCAGCCAAGTCCAGAAACTGCTTTGAAATAGGGATATTCTGGCGGACTAACTGCCGATAGTAAATGCCCGTGACAGACTGGTCACAGAAATGTAGGGTGCCTACCCCATTTGCCGTCATACAGCCCCACACCATCAGCGATTTTTGGCTGGACTTGAAGGTAGGCTTGACGCATTTGGCGTCTCAGGCCTCATGTGGTCGCCGCCACACGGACACACGACCAGACGTGCCGTGCAGCTCGTCGCTTGCGTTGTTCGTGAAGAGGACTCTCTTCCAGAAGCCCGCCGTCTGGTTCTTGAACCTTTTGGTGTACGCCAAACGCTGACGGCGGTGTTTGGGGTTTAGGTAGGGCTTCTTTCGCACTGGCCTGCCATGAAGACCCGCTTCGCGAATGCGGTTTCGGACGAGTGTGCTTGAGACGGGGCGCTTGATCTCCTTAGACACTTGCGCTGCCACTGATTCCGCATTCGCAAAGCGGTTCTTCTCGACTTCCCTCACGATACGTCGGTCGTGACGGAAGTCTGTATGGCGGGGGCGGCCCGGGCGAGGTGTGAGGTCGATTTGACCATGCCTCTTCTGAAAGCGTACGATAGTCTGAACGCTCGGCCGTGGGATATCCACGTGGCTGCTTATCGTGCGCTGGCTTAACCCAGCCACCCATTTCTTGATGACGCGCTCGCGGAGGTCCTTGGAGTACTGGCATCATACAGAGCGAGCCATTGCCACTGAAGGTGAAAAGAGAAGTGAGAGGAAGCAGCCGAGCTCCATTTAAGGCAATTACGATCAGTCTTAGAGCAACATTCGTGCAACATTATATATTTTCATACAAAAACTAATTAATTTGACTTTTACGAGATTTGCTTGCCCGGGGCTGGTACCTGTTGTTGTGATTGGCGGCATCTTAACGATACCGCCAGTTACAGGCGTGCGAACCCGGAGAAAGAAACAGAAGACGATTTCGCATTGATTGGTGGTCGTCTGCTCCAAACCGCTTCATATTGAAGTCACTCTGACCAAAACTATCTTGAACTAGCTATACCGATACAAATGACTGTTGTTGAGGTGGATGCTCATTAAATACAGTCACTGTACATTTAAATGTGACGTTTGATTTTTTTTACTAACTATTTACTTTTGTGTTTTTGTAGCACCAAACGATGATACTCTTCACTCCCCGGCATTTGATTAGGGAGTGGTGTATGTGCTCGGAGAACACACCAAGCGGCTGATCCGAGCTGAGCGCTCGTAGCTGCAGCAATTTCTTCGTCGGGTTGCGCCGGCTGCTGCGGAGGCGGAGCTCACGAAAATTGGGTTTGCCGACCGGATCTTGAAGCGGCGCAAAGTTGACGAAGCGCTCAGCACGTACATCCTGTTGGACGTGATCCCGCCCACGTCAACGTTGTGGTGCGTTGTTCAGCGTCGCGCGCATGGTGCTTCGCTACGACCGAAACCATCTGTCGCCCCTGACCCTCGAAATGATTCTGTTTCTGAAGGTAAATGAACAGTACTGGGACGTGACAACGGTCGACGCATGCATTTAGGTTTCTGACTTAGTGAAAGGTTAACTGATAATTGATTTTGCGATTCAGTGCTTTAAATTATTTATGTCTCTTGTTTTGAAGTTGCTCTCCGCTATCTATTGCTGTTCTTCTGATAGATAAGTATAAATGATATTGTCGGGTTCCCTGGTGAAGGGGGCAGGCCATTTTCTTTGGAGAAGAGGAAGACCCCTTCAACTGCAGCGCGGGTACGCGCGAAGAACAGAGCCCGCCGTGCTGCCAGGGCGAGTAGCGCGGAGGCCAGCACGAGTAAAAAGGCCGCGGGGGCCGGGGTCGTCGAGGGCAGGCTGACCGCGGTGACCAAGGCTGCGGCAGCCGTGCTTGGAGGGCCTTCTGGGGGGCCCTTGGAGATGCTGTGAAGGCTGCACGGGCAGCGAGGGCGGCCGTGCCTACTGAGGGTACTAGCACTACCAATGACACAGTCTCTTCCACCGATCAGGTTACCGTTCCCGATCCAACTGTACGCACTTGTCTGTTGAATTATTGGGTATGCATGACTTGTACGAGCATTAAAGACTCAGGTGTTGGAGTGTGCTCAAACTGGAGGTGCCAGCGTCCTGCCGCTGTCTCTCCTCATGCCGTTTCTGTACCCTACCAAGTGACTAGTGCTACCGACCAACAGGCTAGTGCTACCGACAAAACGGTTGCCATACAGTCTGACTTGATGTATTGGCACATCTATGACCATTATTATGGTCGTCAGAGGGTTACCGGCGCCACCGACTATTCCACAACCGAGTAGATCTGGAACGTTGCTAGGATTATTCAACGGCGTTCCCGTCGGCTTGGCTTTGAATACCGTGTTCTATGATATTCCAGGAGGCCGGTGTATTTGCGTTGTTACCAGCGTACATGGGAGCCAAGACGCGTTCTTCTCGAGGATAGTTTAGAGAAGGAGATGGATCTTGTGGACCGCTGGAAAAGCTCTAAGGTTGCACAGTTTGATGACGTCTGTAGGGGCGACGACTTCGGGAAGCACAGACCTACATGGTTTGTGCTTGTTTAATGCATTCAAGTGCGCCGCGGAACTAGCAGGACGTCCGGACATTGTGTCCCAGCAGGACATTGACCAGTTTGTGGTTGACGAGTGGAATGAACGCAGTCTAGATCTCACGCATGGAACTTTGTGTACCTTTTTCCGTGTGTTCTTGCAGCGACTCCGAGATGCTGGTCGAGATTTTGCTTACAAGGCCATGGTCAATTTCAACTTCGCCATTGCGGGTCGACCTGAAGCGCGAGTGCTTGACGAGATTGAGTTGGAGACCGGCATTTATCTTGTTGCAGCATACAAGCACAAGCTCGTCGGTCATGCATTCGTGCTCTCTGTTCAAGGCAGCAAACGGCTCGTTTACGATTTGGAAGAAGGTGAGTCAGTCTCCTCTACGGGGGCTGGATTAACTTCTACGCTTTCGTTCGTCACTTCATCGTCTTCGAGAGAGACTAGACGCTAGGAGTCTGTAGCGTTTCTGTAGGTGTGCCTTACTGATGATGAACTTTCCTGCAAATATTGGGTACTGTGCATGGTATTTGATATATGTCCATATAAGAATTCGGTACCAGACAGGGAAATCTCAGTGAGGAAACACCTTTTTATGCGAACAAACTATAAACCCAGTGGGAAAATAAAAGAACGCATTATACGTAGGCGCTTCATGCTTTAGTGTTGTTATTCGTTCACTATACGAATGGCTCATTGAGCATCGAGGGGATTTCATCCTGAGCTTAGTCCTTACTTCTCTGAACCGATGATTGTATAACGCTGTAGTAAAAAATGTCAGCAACCATAGCGCAACGGATCACATGTCCATGCTGGGTCCTGGGTTTGCATCCGCGTGCATCCCACACGGGCTGCAAACCACTGGCATACTCGCTGCGCTCGCGTCGGTATGGCATCCGTCATCCCGTTCCGACCAATCAAATGGCTGAAATACGCCCTGATATTTGGTTATTGTATAGTTTAATCAGTGGCGGAAGATTTGCTCCGTTTGACTTGACCTTTGTAAAAATCCGCTTAAGTACTGTCGGAAAGACGCGTGTATTCATCCATAGCAAAAATTCTCCGACCTCCGACTGCCTCCGACGTACACAAGGCCCGTTCATTAATTATATATCACACACAAGTATGCATAAAATGTGCAGGATCTAAATCAGGATGTGTATGCCCAGCAGGCAATAATATAGGGGCGTTTGTAGGCGGAATAGGAAGCCCCGAAACATCCTGTGGGCCAAGAAAACGGTTTTTTCGTTTATGCATGATTTTCTGTACAGATTCGCTACGGAGACTTGCTCACTTCCCACGGCAGATTGGCAAATGAGACCCC
>KV724464.1:685-17719 GCA_000500205.2 Phytophthora lateralis | reverse complement strand
CCCCCCCCGTTATTAGGATGGAAGTACTCAGACTTCTCCTTACAGTCGCAGCATTGCTAGACCTCGAAATCCATCAAATGGATGCCAAGACAGCCTTTATTAACGGTTTTCTCGAGGAAGAGATCTACATGGCTCAACCGTATGGTTTCACTATCCCGGGGAAGGAGCACCTAGTGTGCAAACTTCTAAACAGCCTGTACGGGTTGAAGCAAGTTCCCCGTGTCTGGTACCAAACGTTGTCTGCCTTCCTCAGGAGTCTTGTATTCCACAAGCTCATTAAAGACAGCTGTGTATTCCTACGCACTTTAAACGGTATCACCTGCTATATTGCGGTGTACGTGTTGACCTTTTGAGCCTTGCACCAACACCAGACCTCGTCGGTGAGCTTAAAATCAGCCCTAAACAAGAGGTTCTCCATGTCGGATTTAGGGGAGGAGACGTACTTACTGGGGTGGTCCATTCAACGTGACCGTAAGAACCGAACGATATTTGTCCACCAACACAAGTACGCTACGAAGGTCCTAAATCGCTTCAGCGACTACATTCCGTACCCTATTGCAACCCCAGTAGATCGGAGCGTCAAACTTTCCGTGAGCTACCAACCTGCTAGTGTAGCAGAGACAGATGCGATAAAGGAATTTCCGTATCGCGAAGCCGTTGGTAGGATAATGTACCTCGTGGTAGGTACTAGGCCTGACTTGGGTTTCTATATACGAGAGGTCAGTCAATTTCTAGTTAATCCAGGAATGGAACACTGGAATGCAGTTGCCAGAGGACTAAATTACCTTTCTGGTGCAAAAGACTATGGTATTTGTTTGGGTGGTTCGAACGACACCATACCAGAGAACCTAGCATACAGTCTGACAGCTTTCAGTGACTCTGACTACGCCGACTGACTCTGAGGATGCGGAACTTTGTTAGCTAACAGTCCAATCTCATGGCTTTCGCGCAAACATCACACCGTTGTCCTATCAGCAACATAGTGCAAGAGTTGATATTGCTAAGAGAGTTAGGCTTTGCTACCACGCACGCCAACCACATTCACGAGGACAACCAAAGCTACGCTATAACCCCGAACTGTACGGCACGTCAGATACTGTTTTGTGCACAAAACAAATTGACCGACAAGAGTTCTGCATCGTTTATTGCAATTCGAAAGATATGGATGAATATCGTCAAATCTCCTATCACACTTAGCTTCACTATGTATATTAACGACCAATAGGAAGAAAGGGTTGACAATTGTTTTACATATAACGAATCAAATCAGTCTGTGCGATCTATTTTAACCAATCAGAGTGCTCGCTGATTCGTAAAGGCCCCACAACCACACCTCCGACGTGTCGTGTCGGAGAGAGCAGAGCAGTTATTGCTATCCCTCTACAGATTGCAAGTCGTTCGTATATTCTTAGAATAACACACAAGCTCCGACATCTCCGACCCAACATGAGCCTGAATGACCTCGCGCCGGCCAACACAAAGCGGGCTCAGGAATGCGCAGCACGCTCGTTCCTAAAGTTTCTCGAGGAGGAATCCGTCAGCTGGGAGTACTTGGGAGTGTGCATGCAACGCGAGAGTGCCTCGTTCGCCTTGGAGGCTGTGGTAGACAAGTTCGGCATGTATCTCGCCTTCAAGGAAGGGCGCGATGGCCAGCTCTTAGCCCGACACTCGGGCATGCAGTACTACCGACAGGCCAAGACCTGACTGCTGGAACAGTTCTCTCAGCATCGAGCGGGGATCGACAAAATTCTGCTGAAGAAGGGACAAGTATTGGAACGGTACTGTATGAAGAGAGAGTCGGGAGCGTTTGTTGACAAGGCTCCTGCATGCACGAAGACCGCGCTCAAGCAGATGATGATATATCTCTATTCGACGGCTCATACCTCCGCGGACTACCAGGACGCCGCCTTGCTGTGTCTGCTCTGGTTCCTCTTTGGGCGTGCGTCGGATCTTACGATGCTTCGCAAGGCCAACCTGTCCATTGACGCAGGCGATATCTTCTTCGTGCGCTTCATCCGGGTCAAGACTGCAGAAGAACAAGGCCTCTCACCCTTTCCCGACGACGACTTCTATACGTGTCCGCTTCTCGCGATCGCGCTTGCACTGGTGACGCAGTCTTCTTCGACGGCTTCGCTTCTGAGCCAACGTTCGGAGCCGCAGACAGTCTCCCGAACGACGCTGACACCCGCTACGCCTCTGATTGACTTGATTGACCACCCGGAAGCTGCGATCCCGCTGCATCAAACGGCCAAGAAGTCAGATGAGAGCAAGACGGCCGATGCTACTCCTGGGATCCACAGCTACGTCAATCGCGTTCTGGACAGAGTCGCCAAAAACGCTGGCGTGGCCGAGCGTCTGACGTCGCATTCCTTTCGGCGCGGCGGTGCTCAGCATGCAAATGGAGCTGGAATGTGCGTACGGTGGATTTTCGACCGTGGAGCGTGGAACATGACGGAGACGAACAAGGCCTTCGCATACGTCTTCAACACTCCTGCCGAGGACCACAGGGCTGCACGAGTCTTGAGCGGCCGCGACCCCGAACAAAGAGTTCGTCTTCTGACGCTGGACTGCTTCGATTCCGATATCCAGTCCAAGATCCAGTCCGTAGCGGCAGCACTCTTCAACGCTTCGTCCGGCCTGGAGTCGCCACCGTACAACGTGAACGCGCGCGTCATCGACACCTTCATGGTGTATCTGCTGCAGCACTATCTGTCCTCGAAAAGTCTCAGCACTAACGGACTGGCGATTCAACGCATCGAGGCTTGCACAGTTGAGAAAGGCTTCTCTGTCAACGATCTGCTGAGTTCCTGTCCTCGAACGCAACGGCAACATCTGAAGCATAACCTACAACCACCCAAGACACCACGGAAGCTATCATAAAGCACCCCATGTTTCTTCAACAAACAGCCTTGATTGAGCCATTAATTCAAGTGAACCAGAAGCTGGATACTCGGCTGTCTATCATGGAGTCTAAGGTACACAACAAACAACAACAAGCTCCGTCAGCAATGATTTCAAGTGAAGACACAAGCAACAATGATCCTCAAGCCAAGCGTCGGCGTACCGCTGCTGCTACCAACCTGAAATATACTTGGTTTTCCTGGTACGCTCAAGAACCGCGGATGTGGAGCTCAACGGATGCAGCGACCAAGCACATGCGGTCGAACGCCAAGTTGATCGTCGCATTCTTGAAGCTGTTCCTTCGAGATGACTTCGAGCTTGATGAGAAGTCACCGCGGTATCGAGACGAGGTCCTGAAAGTTGGTGTCAGTGCGGTGACACAGTTGCTGTTGTAACTCCGCGAGCACAAAGCCACAGCTCGTGGGACCCAAAATGTCTTGAAGTCCATGCGCAAGCTGCACAAGTCTGACCACCTCAACGAACACGTCCACAATTACAAGCAACTTCAAGCCGCCGGCCGCGTAGTTGACACTGCTCCTTCGCAAACCACCAACATACTATGTTGCGTCTGCGTATTTTGTGTTGAGTCAGATTTAAACCGCAAATTGGATAAGGAGGGAATTCTTCCTCTTTAAAGACAACATCTCTGCTATATACAATGACATGAGTGTCGAGCTCCATCAGGCGGAATCCTTCGTGGACATCTCGTCGAAAAATGTCCAGGGCTTTCCTTCTGAAGTCCTCGTAGCATTCATACAGTTCACTACGGTTCTATGTTGGGTAAGTAAACATGGATCGGGAAACGTCATCGATAAAGATTAGAAGGTAGCGACAGCCAGTTCGACTAGGCAGCGGGAAATGCTGACATATATCTGAATGTACCTTCCTCAAAGGAGATGTTGCACGTTCGACTTTTATATTCGAATAGAATGCTAAGTGGTGTAACTTCGCTAACGTGCACGCAGTGCAGAAGAACTAATCAGTGCAGTCTATAGACGCAGAATCATCATGGCTTGACTCCTAGATAGGTCATACAAAACAGGAGCGTAAGGATGTCCAAGACGTTTGTGTAAAAGCAGAAATGATCGTTGCTTACCTGAGGCCACAAGCGCCGTTGCGGTCACCACTGGTAGGGCCTGAAACTGATACAGGTCAGTGCAGCTAGCCATTGGTGCCTTGATTGTAGAGCGCTGGTCAGTCTGCACGACACAGTGCTTGCGATCGAATCTGAAGCGGTAGGCTTACTTCTCGGCAGCCGGGACCGAAAGCAGACTGAACTGCAACTGCGGAGCGTCCAGGACGCCATGACGGGTGACCTTCTTCGAGTTGGTTTTGCGGTCAACGACTTTCAACACGTTCAATACCTTCAATTGGGATCTGATTTTTGTCTCCAATATTGATAGACCCATCGCTGGTAGCAAAATCAGTGAACCACTGGGATTCGAGCGTCACGTGACGCGTACATCCAAAGTCGATGGGTCATGTGGGATCCAGCTGCACGTTGGGTTTGGCTGCAAGACTCACTGGGGGGGGGTTGAGTGACGTAGCAACCGCAATCAGGCCCATGCTACGACGGCCTTGGTAAAACACGTTGCGGTTGTTGCCGTTGTCAGCTTCTTCGTCAGAGTCGAATGGACCCAAGCTTCCTCCGCCGTTGTGCAAGACATGGAGCAGTCATCCACGCCCCAAAATCTGGGTGAGAAGCTTCAATTTCTGACCCAACAACTCGTCCAAATACAGGCCCAATTTAACGAACAATTAGCGGCCTAAAGTGCCCGCTTTGAGACCCTGCTCACCAAACCATGAGCCGCCCGAAGAGCCGAGCCGCCCCAGTATCAAGGTACCCTAGCTGAAGACCTTGAACTTTGTTTTTGTTGTTGTTGAACAGTACTACTCCGACTACCACCCACTTATGGTGGAAACTCTTCTACTTTCGTCACGATGGTATCAGGCCATTTGGCGCCGACACCAATGAATTGGTATCGGTAGTTTGTGATGGAATGCGAGCGCAAACAGACCACCCGTACGAGGGAGACAATCAATGTGGTGCTGTGCCAATGCTTGTTGCCTCGCGACAGTGAGTTTCAACTTCGGGAAAAATTGTGCAAGCTGACCCAAAAGGTATCGCTCCATGACTATATTGGAGAGTTGCAAAACATATTGGTGCAATGCCGACTTTCCAATTTTGCGCTAGAACCTAGGTTCTACTTCCAACAACAACTGCGTCAAGAAATCAACAATCCCATCCGCGAACACCACCCGGCTACGCTTCAAGAAGCGATCGAACTCGAGCTTCGCCTTGATCACGAGTTGGCCAAGGGCCGTCACGCCACACTCGGAGAGGGGGCGCTACCTGCGCAGAAGCCGCCAGGTGGATCACATCGTGCTGAAGTGCCCTCAGCTACAACAGTAACCTTCGTGATCGTGTAACGCATCTGCGTTAGGTTACGCTGTAGTTTACGCCATAAATTACGGGACGGTTTGCGCTGTAGTTTACGGACGCCGGTAAACTTGTTTCACAGAATAGCTAGAATGAGTAGACGCAAGCAGCCTAGCTAATCTCAGTTTCCAATTTGCCATCGCGCTCAAAGAATTCATTACACTATGATTTAGAGTGTCATGTTGCAAAGCGCTTCAGATAATTCACTATTATTGAAATATTCGATATTATTGAAATATGACGGATTCAAAGAACAATTCGAATAAGCTATTTCGAGAATTTAAAAGGTCGAGCAGGATGGAGGCGCTGATGCGCGTTCTGGCCGCCAAGAAGCGGGAGATCTCGGCGGTGCAGGAGAAGAAGCACGGCAAGAAGGACAAGTATCTGCGTCGCGCTGAAGTAGAGTCGCTGCTGGAAGAGGAGCAGGATAAGCGAGAGGCGTCCAGCAAGAAGCGCAAGCTAGAGCAGAAAGTTTCAACCGCCGCCCACAACGAGCAGGAGACGACCGCGGGGGAAGAGGATCAACAGGAAGAGGAGGCGGAGTCGCTCCTGTCCTGGCCGGACATGCGACGGCGACTACGGGAACTGGCAGAGCCCATCACGCTCTTTGGTGAGGACATGAAGGCCCGTATGGTGCGTCTCCGTCGGGCGGAGATTGATGCGGCGACGAAGCACGAGGACGACCTGGGGGCTGGTCATGATATTAGGAACAGGTTCGTGGGTGGAGACGGGGGTGAGCATAGGGACAGGGCGGACGACGCGGCGGAGGATGCCGAGGAGTTCGAGGCGGAGGATGGAAGAGGGAGGACGAACAGGAGCAGGAAGGAGGACGCAGTTGCACAGGACGAGGAACAGGACGCGGACAAAATAGTGTACAGGTTCTTCAAAGGCATGCTGCAGAGGTGGGAGAAGGACCTGGCCAGCAGACCGGATCATGTGAAGCGCACCGCGCAGGGCAAGATCGCTGTCAAGACCATGAAGCAGTGCAAGGACTACATTCGACCACTGTTCAAGCTGTGCAAGCAGCGACAGGTGCCCCCCGATATCCTGCCCAAGCTGGTGGATATCGTCAAGTTCTGCCGGCAAGGAGAGTTCGTGATGGCGAACGACGCCTACATCAAGCTGGCGATTGGCAACGCGGCGTGGCCGATTGGTGTGACCATGGTGGGTATCCACGAACGCACGGGTCGTGAGAAGATTAACTCGAACAAGCAGGCTCACGTCATGAACAATGAGTCCCAGCGCAAGTACCTCACGTCCGTCAAGCGTCTGATGTCGTACGCGCAATCGGTCTCGAATGTGCTGCCGTCCAAGCGCGTCTTGTAGTTCAAACCGCATAGCAGAGAGAAGGAAGCAGATACGGAGTTATATTTTCAGTAAATAAGACGACGTTGATGAGAGTTACTTCGAAGTATGTTTATTGGATTGATGCAATGCTAACCGAGTTCATTCAGCAACCGCCAAGAGCATGAGAATGCAGGCGATTCGTTATTAATCACTAGTGGTGGCCGCGGCCTCGGTATCCGCCACCGCCGCCGCGAAAGTGCTGAGGCCCACGCTGCTGGAACATCTCGTAGTCACGATGAATAGCAGCAACCAGATCGCCCGTGAGTGAGCACGCGATGCGGAAGCTGCGCTCATTATCCGCGGAGACCAGAATCATCAACGGTTCGTCAGCATCTTCCAGGCCTCCTTCTTTCGATCCGGAGCCACGACCACGAACGCGAATCTTGGCATTACCGCCGGCCTCCACGCTAATACGCTTCATGTTCGATCCTGCAGGTCCAATAATACGGCGGGTGACCCCGAAGTCGCTCTCGTTCTCAATACCAACAATGAGCTTTTCCAGGAACGGCTGCTCACTGGTGTCCTTGGGTCCATCATGCCCACTGGGTCCAGCACTCCTAGGTCCACTCGGTTTCCCACGGAACGAGCGCTCGGGGCCTCCAGGGCCTCCGGGGCCCATTGGCGGTCCGTTCGGAGGAAATCCGCCACCGCTGCGTTCAGCAAACACATCTGCCAATTGTTGTGTCACTTGTAGCGAAAGCGGACCCACGTCCAATCCGTTCTCACCAATGACCTGTTTGATTTGTGGGTCTGACGTGGGCAGTGCTGGCGCATTCAGCATAACCGCAAACCGTGCCTGAATCGGGAGTGGCGACGGCATGTTCGGGCCGGTGCAAAAAGCTCCCGGCATCATATCGACAACCGCGGGGGATACAGCTTCGAAAATGCCCAAAAGGTGCTGATCCGACAAATTGAGCAAGAACAACGGAGTGCCTGGGGTCACGTGCTGCTGCGCCAGTGCCTCCTGCTCCTTCGCGAGGCCAAATAACAAGCGACCAAAACACTCGTCGATCGTCTGTGAGGTGCACGTGAACACGAATCCGGGCTGAGTGGCTCTCCATCTTTGCAGAGGGCCACCGAATCCTGGCCCAGCAGGGCCGCCGGCCAAGCTCTCCGCTGCTTCTCTTCTCCGAGTGGCGAGCTCCTCCGCACCTCCGTAAAGCTTCGGCTCATCTTCTACTGACCGATAATGCAACTGAATCTTGGCCTGGTTGAAAAGCAAACGCATGAGCGCGTGGCCAGTTTCTGCGTCTAGTTCGTGACCGTTAGAACTGCAGCAACAACGACAAAAACAATGTTAAACTCAGATGAAGTGTTTCAGTAGCAAGAATGATACGTACCACTGAGGAACATCGAGGATCTTGTTCTCAAACTGCGCCAGTCGCTCCCATGGACACTCGCAAATACGAAGCCACTCAACGCCAAAAGCACCAGACCACTCAGTCTTTCCGTCTGCTTCATACGGCACAATGCCCGTCGCCAAGTCCTCGCCCGCCGAAGTATCGACGTTCGCCATGGTACCTGACACGAGACGCGCCACACCTTGGAAATGCTTGCTGGGGCCCACCGAGAAGAACAAAAACACCTCATCGGCCGTCTCCGAGGCCATCTTCACCTGCTGAAGCACCTCCGTGGGGACAGCCCACTTCCCGAAATGCACTGCGTGTGCCAAATTCAGGTAGCTGGCCGACTGCACCAAGATGTACTTGGCCATTTTTCCCTCATCCGGCAGCTGCGAGCCCTGCGGTGGCTGGTATCGCTCTCCACCACTAAAAGTCGGTGCTCCGCGTCCAGGGTGGTCTCCTCCGTGTCTACCTCCACGTGCTGCCTGCTCCTCCTTCTCCCCCTTGGGGAATGGCCGCAGCTCCGTCTGGCCGTGCGCAAAGTGGCACTCGTCGCCAAAGGGACACGAGCCCATTTTCTCCCAGTGCTTGCAGATGGCGATCTTGAAGAACTCGTTCACTGGCTGCGCTTTTCTGCGCTTGACGTTCTCCTCGTCCGCCACTTTGGCCTGCAGCGCAAAGTCGGCCGTCTCAGGGCAGTCCTCGCGCGCCAGCTTGATGTGTCGGTAGCGGCAGCTCGAGCCATGCGAGCAGAAGCCCTGCTTGTAGAAGGCGCACTCGACTCGCTCCTCGTCTGGTACGTGTCGGAACGGGCACTCGGGCACTTGACACTCCATACCCCAGCGGCATTCGGGCATCTTGGACATGTCGTACTGGTGCAGGAACTCGCAGTTGTCGCCCTTCATGCACAGCGCGCGTAGCCAGTGGCGGCACACGACCGTGCCCCGCTTAAAGTCCTTCTTGGCGCCCTGGTGCCCGAACGTGGCCCCGTTCACGCCCACCACGGCACCGTTGCGGCCCTCGCCGCCGTCCATACGGTCATCGCCGTCCTCGGGCAGCAGCATCTCGAAGTCGAACGCCAACCGCCGCTCCTCCGCGTCGCGCAACAGTAGCCCCAGCACCATGTTTGTCTGTGGGTTTTAGAAGTCGATTAAGAACGGGTGTTTAGATGAATCTGGAACGTTCTAGATTTAGACTTTGGATTGATTCAGAACTTTATTGGCTCAGGAAGAGGAATCGAGAGGATGGCGGCGCCCACGCAGGAGCTTAAGGAATGGCTGGACGAGTGGCCGACGGTGCGCGACCTCGTGGACGAGCTGGTGCTGAGTCTCAAGCGCAGGTTCGTGCTGCTGCATATAGTATAAGCGGCAAAGGAGACGCGGGGAGAGCGCTGACACGCGTGTATACATCCATGACAGACAACTGCGCGGCTCCTATGAGACGGCCAAGATGACGACCAGTCTGCTGAGCAAAGTGGTGCGTATACACGAACAAGTGACAGTGTATAGTGTTGTATACAGCTAACCGTGACGTTGCTGCAGCTGGAGACGGTGGAGTGGTCGACGGCCGGGGAGATTCTGGACAAGATCCGGCAGCTGGGCCACATGCTCACCAAGGCCCACGCACACGAGCTGGCCATCGGCAACGTGGTGCGTCGTGTGCTGTACATCATCCGCGAGGAGCATTCGAACGCGCTCAAGCTGTCGGTGGAGGCTGCCAGCGGTCCCGTGTCGGCCCCTCCCTCAAGCCGCGGCAATAACCTGTCGCGCTCGCTGGGCACAATTTTGACCCCGGGCATTGACACGGACCTGTCGATCCCCATTGCGGACCTGAAGCTGGTGAGTTGGTGATCTTGCGTCGAAGATTGGGCTTGTGTTGACAAGGGTTTTGGTGCTTTGCAGTCTGTGATGGAGGGCATTGCGGAGCTGGTGGATGAGATCGACAGCCTGCACGTCAACATCGCAGACCAGGCCATGGAGTACATTCACACGGAGTATGTGGTTACAACCTGCACGAACTATTGAACCTTCTGGCTACTGGTGCTCATGTGTGTGCTTGATTTTTACAGTGAAGTGATCTTGACGTTCGGACTGTCACTGTCGGTTGAAGCCTTCCTGAAGACGGCAGCTAAGAAGCGCCAGTTTAAGGTTATCGTGGTGGAGTCTGCACCGTCGCTCAACGGCCAGCGAATGGCACACGCTCTAGCGGAAAGCGGCATTCACGTTACAGTTATCCCGGACAGCGCCGTCTTCGCCCTGATGGCGCGCGTGAACAAGGTGGTGGTCCCCGCTGCCGCAGTGGTCGCCAACGGAGGTCTTATTGCTCAGTCTGGACTCCAAAATATTGCACTAGCTGCTAAGAAGTGCTCCGTGCCCGTCGTTTGCGTGGCTGGCCTGATCAAGCTTTCTCCCCTGTACGCCCACGATCTGGACGTGCTGAGCGAACTTTCGGCTCCGTCTAGCATCTTCAACTACGAGGACACCGTGGACAACGTACAAGCTGCTTTTGCCTTCTGTGGTTGTTTTGTTCATTCGTGCGCTGACTTGTTGCTGTTTCTCTACTGTGATTTTAGTTGGAGGTGCTGAACCCGGCGTACGACTACGTGCCGCCTGAGTGCGTGAGGATTTTCATCACCAACACGGGTGCCCATCAGCCGTCTTACATCTATCGTCTGCTCGCCGAGTACTACTCGCCGCAAGACTACCAGCTCAGCTAAATTTGTTTGATGTTGCCAATGTACGCAGAAGACGCTTTGCTCTTTTCAGTCCAAAATCCAGCGCGCCTTGTTTGGCTTGGTGCTGTATAGGAACGGGTGCGAGTGGTACATGCGCTGAATGACAGCAAGTTGCTGCGAGACCAGCAGGCCTTCTCCGATGAGGTCGTCCAGGTCCTCCTCAAAGCGCTCCTGCTCCTCTTCTTGGAAAAGCGCGCGGTAAGCCTCATAGAGGTCGCGCAGCTGATGCAGCAGCAAAATGAGGAATCCAAGATCACGCACACCCAGTACTGTTTCGTCGCCCACGCCCGAACCGCGGTTCTGCTTGTTGAGCAGGCGTTCGATGTCGCGCAGGTTGTTGCGTAGGAACCCGGCGATCTCGCTCGAGTCGTAGTACAGACGGTCACTCATGCGTTTGTAGATCATGTGGAACGCTGAAGTGACCAACTTGTACAGACCACCGAAGGCGAGGAACGTCGGAATCGTGGCCAAAATCTGCAGGTTGAGCTGGTTCGCGTGCATCAACTCGTCGATGGCACCCATAGCCACCATGAGCTCTTTTTTGATAAACTGAACCTGGATCAGCAGCATGCGGACGATGTCTCCTGTCATCAAATTCTTCACCGCGCTAGCCAATTGCTTCTCGTACTGCAGCGACACCACCGACATATCCATCTCGTCCATGACGCGATTCATTTCCTCTTGCGATATCTTGGGATTTGTGTCCTTGACAAAGTCCGACAGCATTCGGCGCAGACTCTGCTTTGTGTCTAGCAGCGCCATAGCGTCCTGGATTTCAGGTTTCTGGTTCAGCACCACCTCTCCAAAGATGGCTTGAAGTGGCTCAATCATGTGCTCAGTCAAGAAATCTTGCAGCGCTGCGCGCGTCGCGGCGATGCCCGCCTGGAATTCCTTTTGGTTGTTCACCACCCAGAAGCCTCCAGCAGTGAGGCAAATCGCCAGCGCCGTAACCTGAAGCCATCGCTGACGAATCTTAGACGGCGGGCGACACGGCGCCATCGCCGTCTGGAAGCAGCGTGAAAATTGCGTCTGCGCAGTGCGGAACACCGACAAATTCCTTTCCACGCGGCGCAGCGAACGCACCACGTCGTCGCTAGAGGCCACGCCATCGCAGCCATTCTCAAAACTGTTTTCATCTAGGAAACACGCACCCGGTTAGTCAACAACCAACGCAACATCAGCTTCAAAAGCTCCATCCCTACCGAAATAAAACGACGTGAAAATCAGAGGGTCCTGCGACTTGAAAGCTCCGTGTCCTTTTTGTGGCGGACAAATGCCGTTGGTGCTGTACACAAGCTCCAGCAGCGTCATGCCCTCCTTCATCCTGGCTGTCAGCTGCTCATAGTCTGAAAACGTGCTCGAGCACCTCGTCGTCAACTCCTTCAACATTCCAATTTTGCGCTACACAAAACCATCAGCATTTTTCTCCCTCAACCCACCTCACCAGCCGTACCAAGTGCGCCTCCAGCGTCTCTTCCAAACTCCGAATGCGCTCCCCGACCGTGATCCGCTCCGCCCGCGACAGCAGCCACTGCATAGGTCCCCTCTGGATAATCTCGCGCACTGTGCGTTTCCTCAGCTGCTTCCAGAAGCCCACGGAGCGCGGGATGAAGTCGACGGTGCGCACCAAGTCGATCAGCGCCGCGTGCAGTTGGTACGTCGTCACATGCGCCCACAGCAGCCGCAACCCGTTGTCAATCACTATGCACTGCTCGGGTGTATACATGGACGGTGTGTCGCCCGCTGCGTATAGTCGACGGTGCTGCAGCAGATCCGAGACGTCCACCAGCGCCTTCTGGATGGCCGACGCGGCGCTGGAAGGCACGGGGACGCTGTAGCACTGCGACACGGCGGCCAGAGCGCGCGCCAGCTCGTCAGCGTGCGCGCATCGATCCACGGAGCTGCGACCAAGCGACACGAGGCTCGTGATCACGGCGGAAGTCACGCCCTCGTGCGTCGTGGGAGTTGACACGGAACTGATGGCTTCCTCCATTGCTCGTTGGATAAGATATTGGCTCACCTCTATATATGAGACTTGAAGCGACAAAGCACCCTCTATGTAAGAAGCTTCAAGCGACATGGGCAGTCGTCGAAAAAGGCAACTTCTACTTGCCAGTTTTATCAGGAAACGCCTCATTACATAGCGAATCTAGTCAGTGCCCGCTGCAGGATGGAGCCGTCAGCAAATGACAACGAGTTCACGGTGCTGCCGCTGCTGTCCCCCACCATGGAGCGCGTCTTTTTCGAGGCGCTGGCCGAGATGGAGAGCTGTGACGAACCTGCTCGCGTCAAGTTTGAGCTGCCGGCTGCGCAACGCGATTGGCTCCGGGATGGGGATGGCGCGTCCAGTCTGCGGATGGCTACACAGCCGCCGTCGCGAGGTCAGAAGGAGATCGGCGGCATGAGTCCAAATGAGAAGTCCCCGCCAGACGCAGCAGAAGCCAAGCGAGCGAAACGGACGGCCATCGAGAAGAAGTCGCGGCAGCGCAGACAGGAGATGATGAAACGCATGAGGGAGGAGGTCAAGCAACTGGAAGCTGTGTACGCGGAGATGGACAGGAGGAGGACGCCCGGTGTGATGCAGTGGCGTATTCCTGCAAATTCTAACGTTTACAGACCTTTCTCTTCAATGTCTGCGGACGAACTGCAGCGCAAGTATTCAGAACTGCTGTTTGTTGCACACGCGCTGGAGGAAGACCAAATGGCTCTTCGAGAGCTACTTCAGAGTCATGAGTTGTTTGAGCAGACGATGAGAGACTTAGCAGGCGAAGAAAACGCGGTTTGGGACAACGGCATCCCTCCGAGCTCCTCCTTTTCAGTGAAGTACAGCCAGCTTTCCCCTGCAAAGTGCTATACGATCGTGCGGGAGACGTACCAGGAGATCCAGAGGTTTAGTGAAGGCAACGACTTCCAATCTACTGGTGCGAGCTTCATGGGTTGGACGGACAAGCGCAAGTACGATCCCAAGCTGCAAGCGCTCCAGTTCGGCTTCACTAAACATTTCCCGCTTGACAGTCCGGAGCATTTACTTGCTCAAACGTGGAGCATTTTCTCGAACGGCCCCATGATGGCAGAAATGTCGTACGACAGTTCCGTTCGCACTCGGTTTGAGGTGCTGCAAGTGCTGAACGACAACCTCTTCATCATCCGTCGAGACCACAAAATTCCGAGTATGCCAGTGTCGTTCGCGTCAGTCCAAGTTATATTCCACCTGGAGACACCAACGGGCTATACGATGTGCATGCGCACTATATCGGCACCTGAAATTCAGAGCGCGATGGAGCCTCACGAATATTTCTACGACGTTTTCCACTGGTATGCTACACTTTGTTCTGTTTCTCTCGCTGATCTACGACTCTGATGGAAATTATTTTTCTGAATTTTAGGACGCGCTTCAACCAAGTGCACGATGACCATGGCAACCCCGCTGGCTGTGAGATCGTGGCAGGTGGGTCTGTCAAAGACCAAAACCAACTCCAATCTACGTATTGGCTGTTCGAGATCATGTGCTCCGTTTTGCGCTGGGAGCATGCTTGCGTCGCGCCACTTTTGCTGAAACAGATTTAACGAGACGCCTCAAGGCAACAGCAATGCTACCGTTTTGTCTACTCAACTAACAACGAAAATACGACACACACGGTTTTAGTTTTCGTGGGGTGTATCCATCGTATCAGTATGACCTCGTTGGCTCCAACATTGCTTACACCGATTACAGATTCTGTAATACAGATTTACCAAGATCTTGATGAGGCCACAACTATTATTGGAGCTGTGAGCAGTGTACTCATGTACAAGTACAGCAATAACCTAAAACACTTAACCAATCACATACACAGGAACGACAGTGATGGAAAGTGTTTCTCCGCTCAGAGCGAGCTTGGTCAGCTGTTCTCGTCCTCGACGGTAGGAATACTTACCTCAGGTAAGTTACCTGTGAGCCCATATTCCTTGACCTCTCCACTTCTCTCTACTCAGAACTTCATTCTCGTCGGTGATTTCACTTCTAACTTGGTGGAGGCTGCGTCGATGGCAACAGTGCTGGACTACGATCCGTTGGGCGCGTCTAAACCTCCGTTGTCTCCTACGATGGAGCGTGCCTTCTCAGAAGCGTTTGCCGACGTCGCGGAGTTAGAAATGGAGGACGATCAAGCCGTGATGATCAAAATGGAAACAACGAAGGTGCAGCAAAATTGGCCTGAAAGCGATAAAGATGCAACGTCGACGAATGTGCGGGTGGCCATACCGCCTCCTACGGCAGTGACGTCGAGATCGAGCAACCAGGGCAAACGACAAGAGAACATGGGGAGCATCAGTCCAAGCGAGAAGGAGCCAGCCTGTTTCAAAGATGCTGATGAGGAGAGGCGAGCTAGGCGGTCAGCAATTGAGAAGAAATCAAGGCAAAGAAGACAAAATGAACTCAAGCACATGAGAAAGGAGGTGAAGCAGCTTCAAGGCGTGTACGCTGATATGTACAAGACGAAGGGAGCAGGCACTGCTGGACTGGTTAAGTGGCATGGCCTGAGCAACTTGAACGCCGCAGGTGCTACGGATGAGCTCCAACAAAAATACTCGGAGCTGACATTGGTGGCCCACGCGCTGCAAGAAGACCAAGTTGCTCTTCAGAAGCTGATGGAGCAGCATGAATTCTTCCAAAAGAAGCTGAAGAGCTTATCAAACGAGAGTGAGTTCATAATCTACGACAGTGGCATCCCGCCGAGCTCGTCTTTCGAGGCCAAATTCTGGCCAATATCCATGGCAGAGGGCTACGCATTTGTGCGCGAGTCCTACGAGGAAATCAAGACGTTTACCGAGACGAACAGCTACGAGTCAACGGGTGCACGCTTCATGGGCTGGACAGACAAGCGCAAGTACGTCTCCGATACCCAGTCACTGCAGTACAGCTTTGCGAAACAATTCCCTTTCGAGAACACGGAGAAAGTGTTCATGAAGAGCTGGGAGACCTTCTTGGACCCGTCAAAGCTAGCCAAGTTGGCCTTTGACAGCTCAGTCCAAACCCGGTTTGAAGTGCTCCAAGTACTCAACGACGACCTGATCATCATGCGCCGGGACCACAAAATCCCACACTTTCCATCGACGTTCATGTCGGTTCAAGTTTTGTTTCGCTTGCAGACTCCGACGGGCTACACAGTGTGCATACGGTCAATTCCAGCCCCTGAGATCCAAAATGCGCTCGAAGCCCACGAATACCTGTTTAATGTCTTCCACTGGTACGCTGTCATCTCAGTACTTGCTTGTCGATCTATTCTTTACCCTACCAAACGATTTCTCTGCAGGACCCATTTCAACCGTTTGTACGACGAATACGACAACCCAGTCGGCTGCGAGATCGTGACGGCAGGCTCCATTGAGCAAACCAAGCTCAGATCTACCTACTGGCTGTTTGAGCTTGTCTGCTCCGTAAATGCGCTGGGAAAGTCTGACCGTTGCGCCCCTCTTTATGATCGAGACATGAGCGATCACTGGTGTTAACTCATGCATCATCTTAAGGCCGTACTCAGCTTGCCAATACCTGTCTTGTAAATAATGATCCGACTTTTACTAGGTTTCAAGTATAGATAATACATCGGAAGTACATGTGTTAATAGTACAATATTAACTTGATTCTCGGCATCGTAGCTAGCCATTTACACTGTTCGAGTCGGCACTTGTGGTGTTCAGGGAGCGTGTACAGTGCACTGTATCCAGTGGACGCCTTCCAAAACCGAAGAGATCACCCGACACAGATGCAGCAGATATGACGGAGCATAAGAAGAAATAAATCTCGCGAGGAGGGAAAGTCGTCTCGATAAACAGCCCTACCCTTAGGTTTATGCGGTGTACCCATATTAAGCGTTGATCTTGAAAATTGTATTAAGTATGCTGACCATCTACCGCCGTCACCTCCGCGCCCATGGCCACGGCCACAGCTCCGTGGACGCCATCGCTCGAGGCGAGAATGCCGTGTCACCGCCGAGCCGTATCATCAACGCCGGGTCCAGCGCCAGGTGCCGTCACCGCCGACGGTGAACCCGACGGGGTTGATGCGCACAAGTCCGGTCTCGGCTCGTCCTGCCAGAGCTCGTGCAGCGCGCGCTCTCGATCGGTTCACGCCAGCTCGGTGGCCATTGCGAGTAGCCCACCTCCGCGAGCAGTACAACCCGACTGGCGTCATCTTTTCTGCAGTGACCCACTTCGGTTGGTGCGACTGTTCTTCTCCATGCCGAGTGGGTCACTGCAGGAACTCCTTGATGCACCTTTACTGTAACGCG
>KV724463.1:9399-19897 GCA_000500205.2 Phytophthora lateralis | reverse complement strand
GGGGGGGTCATAAAGGTCCTAAATAATCGTTCAAGAAAAAAGAAGGGCTGGTACGGATTTGTATTTTGTCGGGAAGGTTACTTTGATATTAGAATCTGATATAAATTTTGGAACGCTATTAGAATCCGGATCTGTGTTCTCTGCTATTCCACCGCCTGAAAAGCGGTATCGTCCGTCAAAGTGGAGCAAGGAGCATGAAATTATGGCAGCCTCGCACAAGAATATATCCGTAACGACGGAGGCGTTTGTGGTGGTGAAGCGTGCGTAGTCAGGCTGATCGATCTTCGAACAGGACTTCGACAAGTATCTTGAATCCAACTTCTTTGTTTACAGGAAGCGCCACAACGTTCCTTATTTGAGGAACGTGGGCATTAAAGTGGAAGTAATACATATTCCGGACTATGAATGAAATACGTCGGCATATGAGAAACCCAACCCTAGTGAGCAGTGATTCGCTAAGACGTGAGTGAAACTCCAGCTTGGAGACAGTGACTGGCGGACCTTTTAAATGATCTCTCCAAGAGGTTAGGTATTCCGTCTTGGGAAGACTTATTCTACAGTATTGTGAGTTCTGGTCGAAACTGCATTAGGCGACTGGTTGAATAGCCAGCGACGAAATATCCAGCAACCTGTTCAACCTATGTTCGCTCATAAAATGTATTACGTCGCATAGTTTGTTCTGCCAACACCTTTCACCGGCAACATGGATCAAGAAAGCGAAGGAGGTGCTAGCTCTTAACCGTGCGTACCCCCACGCCAAACCAGAGTCCAGTTGCTTCGTACACCCTTACCCAGTTACCGACGGTGCTGTCAGACTTGTGGTAGATGTGGGCAAGTTCTTTGCTCGAGTAGTCAAGGCGGTAGAAGCCATATAAACAGTGAAAACCGGTATTGTGTGTGCATATGGACGAGTTCTGAATTATCTAAAACACTTAGAGAAAACGTCCGAAATTCAATCTAAAATCAAAAACTATCCCAAACTCTCGGAGGGAATACGCTATCCCAACTTGTGGTGCAAAGTTTAAGACACTTTTGGACTTGCTCACATCGAAACCTGCCCGCTGATGCCAGAACCGCGCCACAGGAAGGACATGCGTCCTGTCAACAACAGTGGCGGCAGCAGCAGCAGCAACAGCAATACCACTCGACGTCACATCGCCTAGACGTTAAGTGCTGAAGGAATGGTGACGCTCTAACCCGCCAGCTGCACGTGCCGATGCCAGCTCAACTTCTGGTTAGACCGCCAGCGCCGACCGTGTTTATCCTTCAGCTCTACGACACATTGCCCAACCACAACGCGTAAGGTGTTGCGATCGAGTGCATGCTGCGTCTCAGGGGCTTCTTTTCCATGCCGATATATTTTCTTGACAGGTGTAACGACAACGAAGCTGCCACCGCGCACCCGTACTTCTGATCGCTTAGCACTTGGTAGTGCTGGTCTGTCAGCTACAGGTGCCTGTCTTGGACGCCTTGGCCGTGACGCCCGAAAACTTCCAGTGGATGCCGTACAGGCTGGTGTCCGTTTCCGAGAGACCCAATATGGTGACGCCCTTGATGGAGACAGCGCCCGTGGTCTTGCCCATGTAGACGCCTTTGGGCTTGCTGCCGTCCGAGTGAATCACGATGGTGTTCTTGACGTTCAAGAGCTTGTTGACCGGGTAGGTGGCGTCTGATACGAGACCCTTCAAATCTACTGTGGTCTTGATGCGGATGCCGTTGCCGTTGCTGACGATGTCGTTTCCCTAGACAGTGAGGCCCGAGGCGGTGTCAGCCAAGCTGACGGTGGGGCCGACGAGCGATCCGATGGAGATACCGTGGCCGTGGCCGCCGCTGCAGTACTTGCTCTTGAAGACGGTGTTGGTTCTGGACTGCATAGCGAGGTAGTCGATCTGGCTGTAGATCTTGTTGCTCATGATGGTGACGCCATCATTCTTCCTGAGGTCGAAGCCGTCCGTGTTCTTGGCCGTGCCGTCGGCTGCGCTGGAGTCGAGCGTGCGGCCGCTGATGGTGGTATTTTCGGATCTGAAGATGCCGAAGGTGCGGTAGGGAGAGTTCTTGTCCTAGAAGTCCGAGAGCGTGGCCCCGCGGCATCGTGCAGACGAAATAAGACGGTGCGACGGACTGACTTAGGCGCCCTGGTCGTCGAGGGTGCCGGCACCGCTGACTGTGAGATCGCTACCACCAACAAGCACAAGTGATCATTACCATTTCTTCTCGCCGAAGGTGATGGTGCCGGTGATTTGGATGGTGGCGTCCGTCTTGGCCTTGCTCATGTCCAGCGTGACACTCGCCGGTGTCGATGGTGAGCGTGCTACACGATGCGATGCCGGTGCCGGACTTGAACGTGCCGGAGAGGGTGCAACTGGGGTCAACTTTCTCCTGGCGCATCACGGGCAACAAGCTGACGACGGAGGCAATACATACGTGTGCAGCGAGTGCAGTGGTGATAAATGCGAGTGTGGCGAGAGCAGTAGAGAAGATATTCGTGGTTGGGTTGCGGAGAGAGCTTGGGTTGTTGGTCATTGGTGAGTGACTCCAAGCAGACAAAATAATGCATGAGTCGAGAGCTCGGGGGTAAAAAACAAAAACAAAGTTGCCATTGAATATCCGAAGTTTAAGCATCAACGTCTACAATCTCGGGACACGGTTGATGACGTGCAAGGTCAATCGCTTCGCTCTTGACCGTGCCGTAATTGATGTAGAGAAATTCAAGCATCTCCACCTATATAACGGATAGTCGGTTCCTCCGTTTCGAGTGTATATGATCAAAAATGCTCCCGGCTCTCTCACTTGCTGCGGACGATGTCGGAATTAAAAAAGCGATCTCGACGACCTTCTTCAGTATAGGATAATCCTTCTCACTCTTTGCACCCCAGTAGTCTCTTGGACTTACTTCTGAATATTTCCGTCGTAGTAATTCCCCACCGCTGCGCTTCAATCTATTGTATTTGAGAATCTCAGCCATCAATATGGCAACGCTCATCTCGGTTATCATACCGCATCGCTCTACCAGCTTGCAAACCTCATCGTCGATGTTTTCGTCGTCGGACCCAACAAAATCATTGAGGTTCATGACCGGTCAAGCATGAACGCAATACCCATTGCGTTTGTGTGAACGAATTTCCATCGTTTCTGGATCCTTTCTCGGAAAAAAAAACTTTGAAGCTGGTCAAGCGGGAGCGCCGTGATTTTTTCGTACCCCGTTCCTGCTTACAATCCACCAGGTTCGGCTGGATCACTTTGATCCACTGGTAATATGAATGCAGAAGAGGATATAAGCTCGGCTGTGTCACTAATCAGCTCATCTTGCTGGTGAAGTTGACAAGGTCATTGAGGAGATCGAGCAAGAGACAACTGCGGAAGTCATTGCCGTAGTGACAGACAACGCGAAAAAAAACATGAGAAGTGCAACGGGGCGAGTTCAGGCCAGACGTCCCAGCGTTATCGGCGGTGGCTGCTCTGCTCATGTACTCAATCTGCTCATGCAAGATGTGTGTCGTTTCCCCGTGATTAAAGCGATCAAATCGAGAACCGTGACAATTACACGCTTTGTCCGAGATCATCTCGCGATGTTTGATGAGTTCAAGCGGTTGCTACAAGAAGTTCGAGACTCTGGTTTAAGCGCCAAAACGCTTGTGTTACCAGTACCGACACGTTGGTACTCGGTGCATGATCGTTTACGAAGTGTGTTAAACAGCCAATATGAAAAACTGTTTCTGAGCCCCGATTATGAGCAATTTCGAGATCGCTATCGTGGAACTCTGGCAAATCGGAGAAAACTTCGTTATACTATTGAGCTGGTTCGTGATATAGGATTTTGGAATAGCTTGAGAACTATTGTTCGTCTACTTGATCCTGTTATTACAGCACTACGGGAGTACAACGTCTTCGTGTCGGGGGTCTATGAATAGTTCAGGTGGCTGTGATATCATTCAGCATACGGTGTAACGTCACCAGAAGAAGAAGAACCCGAGGCTGCAATAATGGAATCAGAGGATAGTGAGTCCGAGCAAGGAGTGCTCGGTCAAGCTCAAAATGGGATTACTTTGCAGTATGCTGTTTCGATCTTGTCGGCCACGAAGACCAAAATAACGAAGGCATCCCTGCTGCAACCGTCATAACGTTAATGATACTGGAGCCGTAGGTGTCCGTCCATCGATCAGTAACGAGCGACACATAACCTTGAGCATTAGTCAGTTTGATAACGTTGAGGCGTATTTAATCTCGAACGCGATTCAGGAGCACCCCACTAAGCTTGTGTCTCGACGGCAAATTCATTGCAGGGGCCACCATTGCAATAAAGTCGCGGAACACTTGCGCTTCGACAAGTATAAACGGCAACGCGCAAACAAAAAAAATCCTCGCCAATGCCATTTCAAATACGTATTGATTAAGATCGCTCGGAGCTGTCGGCGGAGTGGCATTGGTAGATGGGGTTGGTTCACGGGATGGGGTTGGTCGCAGGGACATTTGCACGTCTCTGGGGACATTACGACACTGATTAGGCTTCGTCAAATGAGTCAACAGGTTCCCACTTGGCTTTCCGTCCTTCGTCAGCATCCCACAATAATTACAACGCCCATACTTCTTGACACCGTCTCTCTCAACCACATAATGCTTCCAAATGTCGTCTCGAGGGCATCCAGGCTTCAGTGGCGACGCTCGGGACCGCCCGGATGATCTCGGAGTACGTGGAGTACGTGGAGTACGGGGAGTGCGCAGTGATCGTGTAGTAGTCGATGAGTGTTGCCGAGGCGAGAACACCACCCTCCTTGTGACAGCCGATGAGCGCGAAGTGTTCTCAGAGGGGCTTGACTGCGAAAATCCGGGACAATACGGACTATAGCGACGGGATTGCCGTATGTCTGAGTCGGGTGGCGACCGGGATGTGCTTGTTCCATGTCGTGAATTACGCAGGGAAGCTGCTGGTGACTCGGACGGCATGCTTTGCGGCAAGGGCGTGCTGTCCACAGCACTGCTGTGTGTCGCCATGGTGCCGCCTTCGAATCTTCGAATGCCGCCTGCACTGGATACCTTGATCCGCCCCTATTTTAGACAGTTTTAGACGTTTTGGATACTTCTAACCTGTTTAAAACATTTTGAAGTGTTTGAGACATTATTTACTCGTCCAATTCAAAACCATTCCTAGGTCTGCATGCTGCTGTGCCACTGCATCTTCCATGGTTTATCTGGAGATGACAGGCGTAAAGCTACCGCGAGTCAACCACGGAGCTATAGATCAGTTACACAAACAGTCAGTAAGCTAAGATTCCCTATTATATAGCGAACACTCTGAACTCACGAACCCGTAGCACAAACCCGCGGTGCAGTACTCCCAAAGACACACAGACGTTCGCAGCTGCACGCACGAGGCGGCGTTTGTACCTCCCCCGACTTTGACAACGGCGTTGACGTTCTCCTGCTTGAACACTGTGCGCATTATTGTAGTTGGAGTTGCCATTATCATCCAATCGGATCGGTTTGTTGGATTCCGAGCAATTGGCCAAACCGCTCCTCAGATGCAATCTTGGGTGGAATTGACAATAATTTGCGTCAATAAGCAACGGTACACAACAACTATCCTCGGACACATTATATCATGTAGAAAAATGACTTCATATAGAGACATGAAGTGTACTGCTAAGTGGTATTTCGGTTCCAAGCCTTCGTGCTATTGGACCAAATACACGATATCCGAGGTTTGGATTGGTCAACGATTTAAGATTCCGTCAATCAGCGATAGGCAATTTGAACTTGGTCAGGAGTCCTGACTCTGGACCACGAACACGATCGTGCACACGTACGAGTCCTCGATTCCTTTTATAGGCTTCACCACACAATTTACCTCCGGCCAGCTTCACCACGCGGCCGCCTCCCTCGATAAAAACCAAAGTGTTGACCAAGAAAATGATGCACGCACTCGGCAATTTGGGTGAAGGCGACGCAGATGCTTATCCGGTGGACCACTTAGCTGCAATCAATTGGTATGAGGCCACACGGGGAATGTGGCGACATCTACTATACGAACCTGTTGGCTGCATTCCACCCTCATCAACAATGGCATGCCTATTTAATTAACTCAATGCATTGGACTTTCTTTTGTCTCACCGTGCCTACTGTGACACAGTGACTATGTCCTAAATAGCAACCGATATTCATATCGTTCTCCTCGAAATTTATACGACTCCACCTGGGTGACAAAAACCTTTTTTTCATCATCCTTATACGAACGCGCTCCTCCACTATTGTGATGCCGGATTCAACCCGGTATCCATCTCCGACAAGACTTCTGACTCAGCAAAATTTGCTAGCTCTTCAATGACTTGAGCTACAGTAATTGCTGCGGGATCTTGTTCAGAATCCATTAATGCATCCACGTCTAGTTCATCATCAATGCAATCACTGTTACTTTCGATCGAGCAGTCACCGCTACTATCGACGTCAGCACAAATTTCTCCCTTCCGTAAATCATTGATGAAACCGTGCGGGAAAATATACGAAAACAATTCTGACGACATGTATAATTTGTGCCCAACCAAAGCGTACACCATCAGAGATAAAGACCACTCGTGTGCACCACCAAAAGCATTCACCGTTCTTGTCGCCAAATATTGCGCTTGTCTCATTGGGGTTTCACTGTCTTTCGCCAAACTTGGATATTTTAGCGCATCGTCTAGCGCTGTTAACATGACAGCAGCAGTTTTCAACCCCGCACGTTGCTTTGTCATGTAATTCTGCTGGCATTCATCGACCATGTCACCGGCATCTTCCCCGTTCATGACACTTGAGTTGCAATGCGATCCAGTCCAGGCAGACATGAGAATGTTTGTTTCAACAAACATGCCATCTGACGCTGGTCGAAACTGCTCTCATACAATTGGACCTGCAATATGCGGGCGAAGAAATTCTCCTTCATCAGTATCATAACCGGCGTTAAGAGTTGCTTCTTATTCTTGTGTCAGAGGATTATTCACACAGTCACCATTCTTGTTGCTCACATGCAATGGCTGAGTGTTGTTATCGTGATATCCTGCGGGACGACAGAGCCGACATTGTGATTTACCGGGCTTTCCTTTAGCACACGTTCGTGAGTGACTATGAATGTTCGTTGCAGCAACCGATTTTTCCACTACACTTTTGAGCGCCGCTAAGTTTTCGCTGGGAGGTGGCAGCGCGACTTCACAAGCACGCGGTAGGGTGTAAGCTCTATCGGTACTCTCCCATTCTGTCAGCCATGTCCGGGTGTTGGGAGATAAACGATTTATACAAACCGCGTCCATCCACGTTGAAATGCGTTGACGAAGTTCCTCGCACGAATCTCTACGCGTCAAAATTTCAGGTAGGAAAGACGACCCGTAAACTGTCATATGCAAATGTAATCGTCCATCGATCTGTTGTTCGACCACGCCATTGAATCCAGCTACTTTCCCGTACTCACCAGCCTCCCGCTCTGAAAAATTGCGATTTTTTCTGATATCTTGAGAAGTCGGGCTCCGCAAAATGGAGGTCTCGATAAGCTTCATTTTACTCTCAGATACAAACGCCGCCAACGCAAGATATCGATTTGAAATAGAAATTCGCAGCCTTGGGCTGTCCTTAACGTTCTGAGGAAATTGTTCCCACTGAAAATTGGCTCGCCCATAAACACAGTCATCGTCATTCCACGAATTACGTTTTCTAATGAGCATGATTCGATGCAGAGTCATATCGTCTTGCTCTGGGGGCGCCACAGTAACCCAAAACTGCGGAAGACCAAATTGATAACGCGTAGCCGCTAGTTTGGGGCGGGTTGGAGCTCGATCAAATGTGAAAAGGGCACCGTTCCACCGACGACCGAAATAATTCGCAGTAAAACAGCATTCAACCGTTTAGCAGCAGAGGAGGCGGGGTCATTCTGCGCAGCTAGAAGAGACGCCTTGAATTCAGCAGAGTTTTGCCTGTCGTCCCAACTTTTGTAGTGTCTTCACGTGAGTCGTTGCAGCTCTTGCCGCTTTTCTGACGGCCGCATACCGCTGCAATTGATTGAAAAGTGTCGCGATCAGTCTCACATTGCTTTCGAACCTCCCATTATAGTAGCGCATCAAATGTTGGATCAAATCACGAGGAAATACTGAAGGAAGTATATTACCACCCATCATAAACAGAGTGGGGAATGCTCCAGCGATCATGTTGCCATTTTCATCCCATTCAGCGATAGGATTACTTCCTCTTCGTACCACGGCAATGTTATCGTCCGGTTCGACAGCATTGAGCATTGCGTCAACAATAACGGACCCGACCATGTCAGGATGGGACATCGCTGGTTGTAGCACAGCTGACTCGTGAATCACAACCCCAGGGGGTTATCCAATGCCCACATCAGAGTCATACATTTCAGAAGTAGCAGCGTCGTCAGCAGCATGCAATGCGGCAGAATCATTCACAATAACATCTCATTCAATCGAATTTTGTAATGCAGCAAGTCTTCCGCACTAGCAGTTCGAGGCATCAATTCCAATTTCTTCACTTCGAAAGAACTATGCGTTTCTTGTAAGACAGCCAACCACGAAAAAATACTTTCACTTGGCAGCACAAATTACCCTCGAAATAAGTGTTTGCGCGCCCTCCACGCCTCTGTGGGGCCTATAAAAGTGACACGGGGTTTGCGTTCAATATCTGTGACTGGCAGAACTTTTGCACACGTTTGTGGGCCACCTGAAGGAAAGCAAATAGCATGCCCAGTGCAATGCTTTCCCGATAGAGAGAATTCTGGCCCAAAACATCGAGCTGGTGCGATACAATATTTCGCAAATGGCTCAGAGCGGGAAGTGATTCACATCGGCCGTAGTCATGGCCGTTCGCAAGGCTGAACTTGCACTTACACGGGTTGTACGCGCACTTTGAGCATAGATGAACACGCTCAGTATCGCGAACTGCACGGGAATAAGAGGGGAAAAAACCACTACCTGGCTGCTACAGTATTTGTTCATTCTTCCTGACCGTATCTTCAGATTAGTGTCAATAACGTTTTGTGTACTCTTCCTCAGAAACGTTGAACTCTTTTGATAGCAACGACAGTGGCAAGCATACGTGACCACTTTCGGGGCCAACCAGAAATTCACAACACAATGCACACGCGAAAATTCCACTTCCCGATGGGTCAATTGCAGCTGCTAATGCGGTACAACGCTCGTACTCTTGTGCTCCAGGATGTTCATCAAGTGAATTCATCAATCTACCTCTTACAAAGTCATCTTCCCGAACGTGTTCATCATTAAAAACAAAAGCCTTGCACAACAGTAATAGTACGCCAACGCCAACCGTGGGTCACTCGTGGAATTCTGTCCAGTCATCATCCATGAGACTTCTTCTTCCGAGAAGTCTGAGGTAGCTTATTGACGCGCATTACTGTATAACGACTTCCAAATTGTATTTTGCTATTTGTCGCGAGTCGTCCCGGAATGGGACGGTTCAACCGTGCCGTATACAAGCGAGGAGCTAGACAGGGGTCGTAACAACAGACACAAGCAAACCGTAAATGCAAAAATACAGCTTGGTGTGTTGGTTTCCGGGTAAATTCACGACTGATCCTTCTTCTTTACCTTTTCAGCGGGAGCAAGCCGGCTCCCCGACCGCTCGAGTCATCCGCAGACCGCCAGCGCATCTCACGCGGCGTGATGACTGCACGCGCGACACCCCTTCTCATTCTTGTCCTTGTCCTTTGTCTTCATCAAGCCCTTTCGGCTCGGGGCCGACGGGTCGTGCCACGCTGCTTCTTTGCGGAGTGCCGCAGACGCTGCCAGATCGGTTGTGGGGCCGGGCAGGCTCAAAAGCCACTGTTGATCGTTCCCCTGTCCCACAGACCTCATTTCTACCAATAGCAATCGACCCGGTTGGGGTCGTACCCTTCCGGAATCCGAGACCTGGTCTGATGACCGCTCTGTCTCTCCGCCTCTTCAAGTTGCGTCAGTGTCGACCTATCCGGCCGACGGCCGGATGGGTACGGTTCCGAACCGTGCCCAAGACGGTGTCCGCCATTTTCACTCGTGACATATTGTACATCGATGAATTCCTCCATGCGAATCAAGCACGTACAGATCCTCGTCAACCAACTGAATTTTCTTATTGCAGATCACAAACTCTACCGTGGTCACAACTTGTTGCTCGTTCTGGATTACATAGAACAAATTCTTAACCCTTAGCAACGTGTTGTTCAAAGCAATTGCTCGGATGAGATTGAGATTGCTGCACCCTATATCGGACGATGTTGAAAAATAAATAGTTGCTGCAGCAGTTTTCGCACTACCGTAGCCTGCAGCGCACCCTGGTCGTTGCACGCTTACAACTCATTTTGGCCAAGCCATTCTACAACACGAATGTTTCGACATCGTTGCTGGGCAGGTCGGTTTTAAACATCCGGTTGACGTTGAAGTCACCACTACAAAACTCGCCTGGCCGTCGATCGAGCAAGCGGCTCCCGCTCGCCATTTTCTGTTGACAAGCGCTCAGGACCCCCCCC
>KV724457.1:0-51789 GCA_000500205.2 Phytophthora lateralis | reverse complement strand
CAACAAGCTCTTCGGAACGCAGGCAGCGTGTATCCTGCACTCCTGACAGTATCTCGTGGTTGAAGTGGACGCCAAACACTTTGGCCGGAGCCCGGTTGCATAGACTTCGCGTCAGGAATCAAGCGCGTCAATCACGACTCGTTTGCACTGCAACCAATGCGCGGTAGTGCTCTCCACATACACTTGACCGCAGCAGCAGCAGTCCTACCGCGCCTCCATTCGCCGCCTACCTCAAACTCGCGGCGCGACGTACAGCTCAGTTTCCATTTGGACAAGCCAAGCTCACTCCAACGCATCAAGCGAGAGCGACCACAAAGTAAACCCAAGCAAAACACCAAGCACTCACCATGCCGTCTGAAGCGCAAACCGACCCGGTGTACTCCGAGGCCACCACGCCCAGAGGCGTCGACAACGTGCCCGCGTTCGACGAGGCGCAGAAGGCCGCGGCCCGCAACATCAGACCCAACACCATCATGTACGCCAGCATCCTGGTGGCGCTGCTGCAGCCCTTCCAGAGCGGGTGGTCGTCGTCGCAGACCAACCTGTCGCAGTACAGCGACACCGACGAGTGCAACGCGCGTCCCGTGGCCGACGACACGTGCCTCATGTTCCCGGGCCACTCGAAGTTGGATTGGACCTTCGCCGTGAACGCATGGATCTTCGGCGGCATGATCGGCTCGCTGGTCTGCGGCCACTTCAGCGACCTGTGGGGCCGCAAGAAGCTGTTGTTCGTCAACTGCGTCTTCATGATCGTGGGTGCCGTGGTGGAGGCGTCCGTGTCGAACGTCTGGGCCTTCTCCGCGGGCCGCCTGATCGCCGGCATCGCATCCGGCACGGCCACGGGTACGCTCGGCGCCTACACGAACGAGCTGACCCCGCCGCACATGCGCAACATCCTGGGGCTGGGACTGCAGATCTCGGTGACCATCGGCATCTTGTTCCCGGCCATTTGCTTCTTCTTCGCCAACACGAGCTCTGGCTGGCGCTACCTGGCGGCCTTCCCCGTCATCCTGGCCGTGCTGTTCCTGGTGCTGGCGCCCAAGCTGTGCGTGGAGAGTCCCGCGTGGCTGCTCATGAAGAACCGCCGCGAGGAGGCCAAGCAGGTCATCGCTCGTCTGTACGGCGAGGAGAACGTGTACACGGCTCTGTCCTGGATGGAGGCGACGACCAAGCCAGACGCCGAGCAGGGCCTGGTGCAGGCGTCCTCGCAGAAGGACTCTCTGTTCGCGCCCAAGTACCGCCTCCAGCTGGTCGCCGCCATCCTGCTGTCCTGCGCGCAGCAACTGTCGGGCATCAACGCAGTGTTCTACTACTCGGGCTCGATCTTTAAGGACGCCGGCATCTCGGACCCGCGCGTGGGCACGCTCATCATCAACTTCATCAACATCTTCCCCGCCTTCTTCACGGGCGTGCTGGCCCAGCGCTTCGGCAACCGCAACATGATCCTGTGGGGCATCGCCGGCATGTTCGTCATGGCCGTGCTCATGACGGTGGGCTTCCTGGTGGACGTGCCAGCGCTGTCCATCGTCTTCACGGCTCTGTACGTGATCGCGTTCGGTGTGACGCTGGGGCCGCTCGTGTGGGTGATCACGGCCGACCTGTTCCCGGACTCGGTGCGCGCCACGGCCACTTCCATCGGCATCGGCGCCAACTGGCTGTGCAACCTCATCGTCGGGGTGGTGTACCCGTACATCGCCGACGCGCTGGACGACTACAGCTACTTGCCGTTCGTGGTGCTGCTGGCCATCTTCTTCCTGCTCTCGCTCAAGCTCGTGCCGGAGACGTCCAACAAGTCGGCGGACGAGGTGCAGCGTGAGTACGAGGAGCGCTACCGCAGCCGTCAGTAGGTGGGAGTGGCAGTGGTGGCCTGCTCCGTTGCTGTGTAAGATGCTATAATTCCATTTTGAGTTGTTTGATGTTGTGTTTTTAGTCAATCACATGTGTACAGACTGTACCGTACAGACCGTCCGATGGTCAGTTTTGGGCTCGTAAAGCCTGTCGAACCGAGATTGGGCATTTGGCTGGTTTCTCGTACCAGCGTGAGGCGCACTGGTATAGGTGGTTCTACCTGTGGCAGCGGATACTTTGGCGCACTTTCGGTTCTTCCGGACAACCAGCACCTTTCGACTTCTACTACGCTACGATGGACTCGATGTTGAACAAGGCGAAGGAGGCGGCAGGGAAATACTCGGGCCACGGAGACTCGCACAGCAGCCACGGCCACAAGGACGAGTCCAAGCTGGACCACCTCAAGCACGAAGCCGAGAAGATGGCCTTGAAGCACGCGGCCAACAACTACGCCGAGGATCACGGGATTTCGAGGAAGAAACACGACGGCCACCAGGACGAGTCCATTCTCGACAAGGCCAAGGACGCCGTGCACAAGTACTCTGGACATGGAGACTCGCACAAGAAGAAAAACCAAGATGAGTCCGTGCTGGACAAGGCCAAGGAGATGGTGGGCAAGGTCACGGGCCACGGGGACTCGCACAAGAAAGACGAGTCGATCCTAGACAAGGCCAAAGAAGCTGTGAAGAAGTACACCTAGAAGCACTACCTGTCCACCCGTGCGAGCATAGATTCTGTTAAGCTTGCACAACACGTTTGTTTGATCTTCCTCTGGCTTCATGTTACCGGCTGTCCTGGCGAGAGAGAAGCACGGATTCGAAATCTTGGCAAAGTCTAATTAAAATGGTTTCATGCCGCAAACAAGTACTTCGAAGTATGCTCATAGTGTATAATAAATGACAATCAGTTGACTACCACGTTTCATAGTCAACAGCCTTACCCGTGCGCACCAGCCAGTCGACGCAATAGAGGTCGTGCCGCTTTGCGATGCGCAGCAAGCGTCCCGACTGGATAGGCTCTGGGTAGTGCAGGAAGAGCCACTCCAGGATTTCCAAGTGGCCCTCGGCTACTGCCTTGATCGATACGTCAGCGGTGCACGAGGCGAGCCCCTCGCGATGGAGGAAGTCGAGGATGTCGAAATGGCCTCCGAACGCGGCGGCCTCCATGGCGCGGTTGTTGCATCCCATCCCATAGTTCGAGTGTAGCCACTGCAAGATGTCAAGCCGTCCCGCTCCAGCGGCGTTGTTCATACCGAAGAGGCTGCAGCCCTCGTTGCGGTGCAAGTGCAGCCACTTGATCATGTCAAACCTGCCTTGGCGTGCTGCGCGATCCATGGCGTCGGTCGTGCATCCTTCCTCGCGATTGTTGTGTAGCCACTGCACCACATGTAGGTGGCCCAAAGCAGCAGCGTTGTCCATCGCCGCGGGCGTGCAGCCTTCGCTACGGTTCTCGTGCAGCCATTTGACCGTCTCCAGGTGGCCGTTCAGTGCAGCATCGTCGATCGCCGCGGCCGTGCAGCCCTCCGTGCGGTGCTCATGCAACCACTTGACCGTGTCCAGGTGTCCGTTGGCCGCAGCTTGGTCCATAGCGGCCGTGGTGCAACCCTCAGGTCTGTCCTGGTGCAGCCACTGCACGATCTCGAGGTGTCCATTCATAGCGGAGTTGTCCATTGCCTTGATGGTGCAACCTTCGCTGCGGTTGACGTGCAGCCACTTGACCACGTCGAAGAACCCTCTCCGCGCCGCGCCGTTCATCGCGATGGTGGTGCATCCCTCGGATCTGTGGTTGTGTAGCCATTGCACCACCTCCAAGTGGCCATTCACCGCTGCCTGGTCCATCGCGGACCTCTCGCACCCTTCCGACCGATGTTCGTGCAGCCACTTGACAGTCTCCAGGTGGCCGTTCGCTGCCGCCCTATTCATGGCGTTCGTCGTGCAGCGTGAGTCGGTCTCGTGCAGCCACTGGATCACCTCGAGGTGCCCGTTGGCCGCGGCCTGGTCCATCCGGATGGACGGGCACTCCCAATGGAAGCAGTGGTCCGTGAGCCACTGCACAGTCTCCAGGTGGCCGTTCTCCGCCGCGTTGGCCACGGCGTTCACCGTGCACTCGTCAGCCGCGCCGACGCCATGCAGCCATTCGATCATGGCCAGGTCTCCGTTGCGTGCGGCCTCGTCAATGAGAAACTGGTGTTCCGGTGATGTGGAGTGGCTGTGCAGCCACTGCGCCACATCCAAGTGGCCGTTCCGCACGGCCACCAGCATCTCTCTCGCACCCCAGCACACGGACAGCACCTCCTTCTGCTCGAGCAGCCACTGCAACACTAGCACGTGGCCGTTCCTCGCGGCGGCCTCCACGGCTTTGGTCACTCGGACACGCGGGAAGAGCTTGGCCAAGCGACGCAGCACGGCGATGTGGCCACCCGCAGCGGCCGCGGCCATGGCCGTCGTGGCCAGCGCCTGGCGTTGTAGGTGACCCAGGTGCCGCATCTCGCGGGCGTCACGCGCGGCGATGCGCTCCACGAGGTGCTCGAGGCCGGCGCTGCAGGCCTCGGCCAGCGTCCAGCGGCGCGACTCGTCCAGCAGCGCGTCGAGCTCGCGCGCGACGTGGTCCAGCGCCTCGATGCGCGGCCACTGGTGGCAGACGAAGGCCACGGACACGAGCAATGGAGGCGCGGGCGGGGCCGGACAGCGGACAGTAGCGGCCATCGTCGGGGAAGCGCAAATTGAGAAATGACATCGAGTTTCGACGTCATTCGTCCCAAGCAGAAAAAATGAGTATTCGAGATGGGGAAAGTTGGACTTTTTACCGGTGGGAAGATGCTATATGATGGGGTATAAGATATTACGACATACGTTGTTGGTTTTATATGCATGTTGGACATGGCTACAGTATGCGGTTTCACAGCAGTTGGGTGCTACACACCAGCCAGATGGTTGTCTGAATGATCTGGTGGCGACGGTTTGAGATCGCGCAAGGTTGACTCGACCGTTGCGTTCTGGTGCAAGCAAGACGCACGGCATTGAAGTCCGACGCAATGTATGGAGAGGTCGGGTGCATCTCATTCCTCTCGGCGTGGCGTGCAGCGCAATGATCGAGAGCACAACCGCAACCGACATTTAGAGTTGGGGAAATTTGGCTGCAATCATGTTACGTTGGGTCTTCAGTGACGAATGTTAAACGGCAAAGAGGCACTTCTGCAGTTGCTACGACGGCAAAAACGAGTTGGCCTCGACACCAAGCAGCTCTGCGCGCTTTTACTCTCTTCCCACTGCTTGGCCATGTCGCCGATGTTGTCGGAGGACAGTGGCCACTCGACTTTGTCGAAGTTGAAAAAGTCACTTGATTGATCGCCCTGGCTTACACGCCACACCAACCTTCCCACACCCCTGCGTACGCCACACCAATCTACAATATACATTTCTACCAATCACCGCGCACCTCCCCCTCGCGGCCGTTCAGAAAGCTCCTGACTCGGAGCGCGGGAAGAAGCGGCAGGAGGCGTTGTCTTGCGCGCTCGGTTGTGCAACTTACAGAGGACCCCAGGCCACACCCAGCTATGCAATTCGCGTGTCTTGTATGCGAGCAGGTCGTGGGCGATGCACTCGCGGCGGAAGCACCCGATGTCGTCCAGCAGAGCGTCCGCAACACGCCGGACGCGACCCACCTCTCTACCTCGGAAAAACCATCTTCTCTCGGCTCTAGCGACGGGACCGCGACAGGGAAAGACGCGCACGCGACACAAGATACGACCGACAGCGCGCAAGTGACGCGCTGCTGCGTTTGCGCAGGTATTTACCACACGCCGTGTCTGCAGAAGGCTGGAGACGCCCAAAAGCGACAGGATTCGACGTTTACGTGCGTGAAATGCCGTCCAAAGACCGAGAAACACGCTGATAGTGAGAAGGAGACGGCGCACGAAGAACTGCTGCCGATTCTGGTGCCGACACTGGCGTTCCCGTACGTGAAGAGGGGCAGTAAATCGGAAAATGACTGGAATTTGACGGTAGAAAGCCAAATTTCAGTGAAGAAAGAGGTATCAGACGACGGAGTCATGAAGAAGAGTGCAGACGTGGGCTGGCGCGTGTTCTCGACGGAGGTGGAGGTGTGCACAACGTGTCGCCAGGTAGAGATCGCGTCCGAGGAGAGAGATAACTGTCACAAGTGCCACAACGCGCGGCTGCATCAACGCTGTGTGCAGCTCCACCAGGCGGAGCATGGAGCCGGGGTGAAGAAGAAGAAGACGTATCGTGGCACCGGCAAGAAGAGACGTCGCGCGTCCTCGACGACCACGTTGGAGTGGTGTGCGCCGTGTTTGCTGAAGAATGAGAAACACGCCCAGCAGCTTATTGATGGGTCCATTGAAACGCGTACAATCGCGATGCTTCTGAACGAGAAGGAGGATCAGCAAACGGACGACCAGGTGCAGTGGTGGAAAGTGTGCAGTGTTTGTAAAGGGCACTTTTGTATGCAGGAGTTTTGCGATCCACAGGAAACCGACGAGAATTTGGATGAAATTCTGGCCAAGACACGAGGCGAGGACGAAAATGATGCCGCGTGGAGTTGCGGGCATTGTGCAGCGTTAGCCCTGTCGCTTGCAGGTGACGCGCTTGTAACAGTGCTGATGTGTGACGGTTGCAATGGAGAATTTGAAATGGCTAAACTGGATCCGCCGCTGGCAGAAGCCCCTGAAGGGGATTGGTTCTGTTACGTTTGCAGTGGGAATGTAGATTCCCCCTCGACGGCAATAACGCAAGTGACGAAACCCCAGGAGTTGACGACGGTGATCATTTGTGATGGATGCGAGCGCGAGTTTGACATGGCAAGTATATACCCGCCGCTGAAAAGGATCCCAGAAGGCGACTGGTTTTGCAACAACTGTGTTTCCGAGGCAAAGGAATCTGCCACCGGTGTCCATAGCGTGGCCGCGCCTCTAGTACCCGTGACACTGTTGCTCTGTGATTTGTGTGAAGGTGAATTTGACATGAGCGCGTTGGATCCTCCTCTTACCGAGGTGCCAAGTGGCGATTGGTTTTGTTCAGAGTGCTCCAGACAGGATGTTAAACAAAGTGGAAACAGCCGCCACTATCGCTCGAAAGCTGGCATGCCAAAGCGACGCCGCTCCACTAAGCAACCAAGTGTAGTGCCAGCACAGTCTACTGCCCAAGAAATGGTTGTGACGGTCTTGTTGTGCGACGGCTGTGATCACGAATTTGACCCGTTGGCAATGCACCCACCAGTTCTCGAGATCCCCGAAGGCGAATGGTTCTGCCCAGCATGCACTGATGCTCGTGCGGCAGTTTCGAATACCGTGCAGACTTGTGTGGGTTGTGACAGTAAATTTCAAACGGGCGGGAATGCCATACACCGCCCGAGCGGAACCGTTGGCGGCGTCATGCTATGTGAAGCTTGTCGTAACTTGCAGGTTGGCTATACGCGTAGACGTTCTGTACCCACAGGGACTGCTAGTCACGATGCAAATGGCGTTCCACCGCCAGCAACCAACAGGAAGCGAAATCGATTGGGTGGAAACAATGATGGCCAGAAGAATCCCAAGAAAGCCAAGGTGAACCTTGGCGGTCCGCCTGTAGTGGATGGCGATACTGAAGCGACTCAGTCTTCGAGCCACCCGAATAATGCGTCTGGTGATGATAACACTGGTCTACGCATGCTTATTCCGAAGCCAATTACTATGCTCACATCTTCTGCAGGTCTTCGGAGTGAGTTTGACGGAGTCAAGATCACCAGCGGATGGAGTTACACGAACCCAACGGTAGTGATTGCAGACCCGAACGATAACTTCGTAGCGAGCAGCATCGATGCCGTCGAAGAAAGCGGAATTAGCATTGTTTGTGACTTCTGTTTTGGTGAGTTCAAGATGGAAAACGTGCTTGGCACCAGTGACGCAAATGCCATCCCTGCGCGTCCATGGTTTTGCAAGCCCTGCCTCAGAGCGCTGAAGCGAAGCAGAAAGAAAAGACCTCGTTTCTCGAAGCAAATGGTACTGGAGATGCAGGTCTATGGACGCCTTTTGCGCGCTACTGCTGCCAAAGTCTCGGATGTAGATACTGCCATCCGTTTGGGGAACCCACCAAACTCGCGCGAGGAACGGCGCAGAATGTATGAGCTTGTCGGGAAAAGCGTGGGTGTGTTTTTGCAGTGGGATAAGCAGTGGGTTATGGGGCGTATTGTGACATTCCATGCCACACATCCTGCCATGCACCATACCATTCGCTTTGATGATGGAGTGATAGCGTCACTGCCACTGTACGCGTTCCCAATGGTGATTGGAACGCGCACGATGCTGTACGTCAAGGTACCTGCGCTACAAAATCGCTGGTGGCCTGCCCAGATCCTTCAACTTAACGCCCTCGCGCAGAACCTGCTGTTGCCAACCCCTGACGAGCTGATTGGAGTACGTGCGAATTTCCGCCTCGTGCGCATATTTGCTAGTGGCGATGAGCACGTTGAGACTACACAAAATGTGTCGTGTTGGGTGCCGAAATACCTATGTCGAAGTATGAAGCGTTTTGCTCCTCCTTGTTCAGAAGACCCAGCGACAGCATCTGTGGATGTGTTTGCAAAATCTATCGCGCGAGCAGAGCGCGAGGCGCAAGCGGAGATAGAGCGTCTGAACCTCGTTTTACAAGCTTTACTAGCTAGCTTCCGACGAACGATGACAAGCGCGGGACCACCAGTACCAGACAAACCAGTGAAAGGTACCAAATCGGTAACTGGACATTTGGATGTTAGCGAACGCTGCGCTCAAATCGCTGAAGCTTTGGTTGGCAAAGCTATAAAAGTTACGTCAGTGGGGTCATGCGATCAGGATCTGTCACCGGGAACGTTTGCAGTAAAAAGATTCGACAAAGGCACGCAACTGCATGCCATTCTGCGTCGTGACGATCAAGCCGATGCTATTTCTGAGACCATGGTCAATTTGCTCCAAGGAACTGACGGTATTGTCTACCATTTGGAAGACGCTGGTGCGTTCAGCGAGTTGGCAGTTATGCTTGAGCTGAGTGGCTCGGACGTGGGCGGAGGCATCCCCGGAGAGTTTCATTCCAAAGAACTACTTGAAAAAGCAATTATTCGGGAAACCGGCGTGCTTCGTGGCAGCATACTTACGGTGACTGCAGATAGAAAAAAAAATGGACAAAAGGATGCAAACAGTGCTTGTAGCTGCTGCTTGCTAGAACCAGATGAATGCTGGAATGGTGTCGGTTCAATTGATGTGCCTGAAAGTGGAGAACGAGACGAAGAGATGGTGGTGTGCGCAAAGTGCGACCGACGATTCCACGCGACCTGCTGTGATCCGCCCCATGCTCCGATTTCGCTCGTGAACCCAGAAGATGGGCAGGTGCTGGTGTCAGACCTGAAGATACCGTTCGTGTGTAGTGATTGCACGTCGTGTGCAGGATGTCACCGCCAGAAAGACGACGACGACGAAACAGCTACTGATCAGGCCGGTAAAACTTTTAGTATGGAGCGGGTGGACAAGGCAGCAGAAGATACTAACCCGCGGTGGTCCCAGTGGCGACTTCCGCTGCAGGCAGCTGCGCTTTGTGCACAGTGCATTCCTTACTACAAGGCCAATCGCTTCTGCGGTGTTTGTAACCTGGTGCTAGACGACGAGCAGCTGGCGACCAGTGTGGATTTACTTACATGCTCCACTTGCCATCACTGGATTCATGCAGATTGTGAGCCGGACCCACACCCAGCTTTTCATGCGTTTAGCACAGGCAATGAGTTCACGTTGGATGTCATCACAGATGCATCGAACGAGCAATCGAATCCATCGCAAGGAGTTGGCATTGTCTCTGGAACGGCCCCAGTTAGTCGTGAAGCTAACGCTGAATCAATGCCCAGTCTGAGAACCCCAGTGGGTAGCCGTAGCCCCTCGGAGGAGCGCGAAGTGTTACCCAATGGGAAAGGCCCTGCAGTCAAGGACGACGCAGCCTATAAGACTGCGAAACAGGTTGAAGAAGACTTTGCTCATTCCTTGCGCTTTGGAGCTACTTACGATCCAAAGGTGCTGCACAACTACGAGTGTCTAACCTGCCGCAAAGTTCGCATGCTTCATGTACTGCATCGTCTGGATGTCGAAGATAAGCTGGACCTGTTCAAAGAACCTGTTACTGAGGCAATTGCTCCTACGTACTTCGACATCATCAAGTCACCGATGGATCTGAGTACCATGCGACACAAGATCGTTGATGGCAAGTACACACGAGTTAATTTCCGCGCTTTTCGTGACGACTTCGAGCTCATGTGCCTGAACGCTGTCACCTTCAATTCAAAGGAGCGGGATTTCCTTATTTGGCGCGAGGCTTGGCGATTTTACGGGCAAGGACAAAGGATATTCCGTCAGACGGCGCCCAAGGCACGCATGAAGCAGCGAGGAGGACGCCACTATGATGCCCTACTAGTTGCAGCGAAGCGGCAGCTGCCCAATAATTCAGCGCTAGCTGGGAAACCCGATTCGTCCGAGGCTCGCCAAAATGGCGGCGATGGTGGAGATAACGATGACGACGATGAGTTCGACGACGATGAAAATGGTGATGCCGGCTCTGATGCGGAGTCTGAAGCACCTAGCCGCGGAAGTGGGCTCCATGATACTACCGGTAGTACCTCAGCTACTGCGTTGGTATCTGAAGTGGCATCTGTCAACGACAGTGACACTAACAGCGACTTGCCTGACTCAGCGGGCCAGAATCATCGAGGGGAGGTTACCCGTGACGCAACAACAGCTTCAGTAAATGGCACGGCCTTAGCTGTGACAACGGCACTTTCCGATCGTCGTATTGTTACGAATGATGCACTCGTGCACCAGACAAAGCTTCGCAGTGCCAACTCAACTTCGCGCATACCGTTTTTTCTGATCGTACAGACGCGTACGTCTGCCCACTCATACAGTTGGTTAGATATGTGTGCGGTGTGCGGCAGCGCAGGTCTTCAGAGTGACTTTATTTTCTGCGTGGACTGCGGAGAAGGATTTCACTCCTTCTGCATCCCCAGCTTGAGCGCTACCCGTCTAGAAGGCAACGAACAACTGCGTGCGTACTGGCGGTGCTCGAACTGTAAAATGTGCGAGATATGCGGCCAACCTGGAGCCGTTTGCGGGGCTTCCAGCAATCCCGGTCGCATCCCTACTACTGCTGGAAATGTGGATAGCCCAGCCATCGCACAGACGAGCGGAGTAGAAGCAGACATGTCGGTTGAGCTCTCTCAACTTTTGCTATGTGCCCATTGTGACCGGAGTTATCATGGATCTTGCCTGGTACCGGCTATCAAATTACCATCGAGAAAACGTGACGGGACTACGTCGCCTCCGGTTATTTATTGTGCCAGTTGCGTAACGTGCACGAACTGCAAGAGTACCAATGGTGACAATGCCGAATATTTGCATACGGATGAGGCCCAGAAGGACCACATTGCGACGCTAGAACGTACCTACAGTTACGAACAAGACAAGTGTTTGCACTGCTACAATCAAAATGAGCGGGAAACGCAAGAGCTTGTGCAGCGTACCAGGCTTTTAACCGAGGTATGGTCTGCAGCTTCACGGAAAAAGAAGAAGGACGCGGAAAAGTGCCCACTTTGCCGGCGCAAGTGGGATGCAGATCTCGAGGAACTTATGCAGTGCGATGCTTGCGAGCGCTGGGTGCACCCCCCATGTGATGAACTTTTGAAGGCGGAACCGAAGCGATACCAACTTCTGGTAAACGATCCGAACGCGGTGTACGTGTGCGCTGCTTGCCGCCCGCAGAAGCGCAGACATCTTGCTGGCAAATTCCCTGACGGTGAAGGTTGGCGTTGCCAAGTCTTAATTGCCGAAATCCAGCGTAAGCGCTCCCAGTGCGAGTCAAGCTGGAAGGAAACGCACACGCAGTTGGAACAGGTTGAACGCTGGAAGCGTCTGGCTGATCACACGCCTGTCTACCTGTACGTTCTACGCCTGGGAGAAGAGTGTCTGCGCAACTTTTCGTACCGAAGTCTCAACTTTCAAGGTGACTGGTATCGCTTTACGAAACAGCAGGAACTCGATGCATCTGGAGTGGTTCTTCCCGAATGGCTACTGCGCAAGGCCAATCGCTACATGAGGTTTAAGCGATACATGCGTGGACCGTGGGCAGCAGCACGGCGTAGTGAACGCAAGACGCAGAGCTTCTATTCGAAGCAAGCTGTGGGCATCAATACGCGCAAGGATGCGAGTGCAATTTGCACGATCGTATCCGAGGCTGCGAGCTGTGCAGCTCTGCTGGCCTGCGTACATCTTCTCTATGGGTGGCGACCGCTTACGGAAGTTGTACTTCACTTGCTATCGAGCGATGAAGAGGGGACAGCTGGATCAGCGAACCGAAAACTTGACGAGCCGCTGTTGAAGCGTCTACGAACTGATGAGAACGCTGATAGTGAAGAATCCAAGCCAAGACTGAAACTGGAAGAGGAAATTGCTGCGATCAAGGAGCAGTACAACCGTCGCGTAGCAAAGAGGCATCTTGTTCGCGAGCCAGGATCAGACCTTACGGTATTTGGCGTTGGCGATGCCGCAGTGGAGACTACCACCGCTTCTACACCTCAACCGACACCAGAGATCGAATTGTCTGAGAAGAGCATGGAGTCGAAGACATCAGAACAGGAGAAGCACATGATCGAAGAAGACATCGAGGCTAAATCGGCCTTAAGTGTTTGTACGTCTTCGTCGCTAGCAGTTTCATCGCCGCAGCCTTCATCCCGTGCAAAGCATAGGGCACTGGTTCACTTGACGACAGCGTCGCCCCTGCATGGTTGGCCAACGAAGAAAGTGAAAGGCGTTGAAGAGGAGGGTAATACGTCTGAGGTGGACGGCAATGCGCCTTCAGAAATGCTGGCGGCTACGGTATTTGAGGACACCCGCTTCTGTGCTTTGTGCTTCATGATAGGGGATAACACACCGTGTGGACGTCTGCTGTACACTGAGTCTGAAACGTGGGTGCATGTGAACTGCGTGCTTTGGTCTATGGAGGTATACGAGGATGCTGCAGGTGTTTTGCACAGGTGCAACAAGGCAAAGCACCGCAGTCGCCTCATTCGCTGCGATGGTTGTGGACTTATGGGGGCTACTGTCGGTTGCTCCATTGCGCGCTGCACAACGCACTACCACTTTCCTTGTGCGGTGGACGCTGGCGTAGCGTTTTTACCTAACGGCGAAACTTGCTGCCCTTACGCGCCTCACTTGGAAATAGTGGCACGGAAACTGCAGGCATCAAATGGATTGCCATCAGCAATTCCCCCTCCTGAAGATGTTGACCCCAAGCTGGAAAACCCACAACCAGCTCCTGAGAGCGTGACTGCAGGCGAGGGCGATCCGTCGAGTACTATTGAATCTGCGAGTTCAGCAGAGGAAGACGAAAGCAAAGGGACGAACAGCCCCGGAGATGCTGCTGGCCCAGGCTCTAAAACTCCAGTTAGCGATGATGCCACCGAGTCTAGCGTTCCGTCTGCGACTCCAGAAAGTGCAAGCACAGCTGGAGGTGAGGAGGAGTCCTCCGTTGGTGATAATATTGAAGACAACGCTTTGGATACACAGCTGAAACAGGAGTGCCAAGATAGTGTAAATCCTCCACCGCAGCACGAGATGAAGCCTGTTGATGAATCCATGGAATCAGCTCCAAATCAACCACAGTGTGTGTTGCCAGTGATTGACCCTCGACCGGAACCACGACGGAGCCTTTTCAGTGATCCGCCCCTTGTGACAGCTTCCGACTTGAAGAAGAAGAAGCGTGCAGAACTCAAACGCGGCATCAAACCACGGGCGCTGTGCTACCGCGTGGGTGCGTTAACGGTTCACTCCTTTGGACACGTGTTTGTTGGCAACGGAAGTTTCAATACGCGAACAACTATCTATCCGTTAGGCTTCCGTAGCACGCGCATTTTCTGGAGTACGCGTCGATTAGCATCGCGCTGTCTGTACGAGTGTGTGATCTCTAGTTCTGAGATTGAAGAGCGACGTGCCCGCCAGCAAAAGCGGCTGGAAAGTGGCGAAGGTGATGGCAACGAGACCGACGATGGAGAGTTCGACCAACAACGACGGAGACCGGGGATAGTTTTCAAGATTACGGCCTCAGATGACCAAGAACGACCTATTGTTGCGTCTACACCAGAAGACGCGCTCATCGAATTACGCAGCCGCGTGGTATCGCTCTATGAGGAACAGCGAGGCTTTTCTGCAACCCCCCGAGTTGGACGGCAAAACCAAGGAAGTGGCACAGTGGAGACAGAGCGAAACCCATTTTTGAAGCGCAGCTCGTGGTTTTCTTTCGCTCTGAGCGGGGATTACTTTTTCGGCTTTGGGCTGCCCGAGATCACTCGTCACATCGAGGAGCTTCCTTATGCAGCTACCACAGCGGTCAGTCGACGCGCTATCGTGAGGAAACTTCGACAGCAACAGCAACGACAGGGACAGAGCCCGTTGGCCGGCTCAGCTGCGGCAACATGGGGGTCTGGTTCGCGCAAGAGGAGCTACGATGCGATGGAGCAGAGTGCAGTGGCTGCGCTGGCTTTTTCCTTTTTCGAGGGTGAGGAAGAAGAGGAGCAGTACGAGTTCACGCAAGAGCTGCCGTCCGCGGAGACTTTCCAGACTGCCGAAAGAGTTGTGGAACAGCTTGTGCGCGCCGAACAGCGCGCTCGACAGTCGTCTGGAAGTGCAAGGACCGACGGATTCGAGGGTAACCGCCTCTTCGGTGCACCAAAGAAAGCCAAGATCATGCCGCGGCGACAAGCTCTCAACAAAGAGGCGACCAATGAACCTGTTGCAGGTGCTGCAAATGGCAGCGGAAGCAGTAACACTGGGGGTGTGGCTATGGATATCGAACACCTACCGATCACTATGCAATACCGAGAGCTGCGCCGTCGGCCATTTGACGAGCGCATGCTGGTTCGCAAGTCGTCAATCCATGGCTATGGTCTTTTCCTGAAGGAAGCGGTCAGCGAAGGTCAGATGATCGTCGAGTACCAGGGTCAAATGATCGGCCAAGTCGTGGCAGACGAGCGGGAGCGACGGTACGAGGAACAAGGCGTTGGTAGCTGCTACATGTTCCGACTGGACGAGAAAACTATTATCGACGCCACGCGGTGTGGTAACCTGGCTCGCTTTATCAATCACTCATGCGACCCCAAAGCTTTCGCGCGCATCGTGGCGGTGGAAGGCGGCGAGAAGAAGATCGTGATCTTTGCCAAGCGTGCCATCGCGGTGGGTGACGAGGTCACATACGACTACAAGTTCCCGATCGAGGACGAGGCCATTCGCTGCGATTGCAATGCTCCCAACTGCATCGGCCGTATGAATTGACAGGATTACTACTTCTGTTCTAGCGATATCAATGCTATTTTGTACACCTTGCAGAGTGACCAAATTTCCGACAACTCCAGCGTTCGCACAAACCTTACTATATTGCTGTTAACAGTGTTCCCAACTTCTTCTTCGCCAATCACTTGCATGGTAGCTACACGTTTGCAAGCGCCGCTACGATTACGTATTATATTAGTCTTCTGCACACTTGCAAGAGATGATGAATCAGAGATGATACCATCCAAGATGCGAGGGTTCGTTTTCTGTACTACATAATCTTAGAATTCCGCTCATAGGCCTCTCGACGCAAACGGTAAAGGAGCGTATCCAATTGCTGAAAAACGGATGGACGTTGTCGTCACCGATAGAACAGTCAGACGTGTGTATAATACGCAGTTTTCCTTGTGTGCTCTTTCGAGATGAACAGTGGTTGCAAGAATGAGTCTTATACCAGTAGAAATTAGTACTCTCAGTCACACAGTCACTTGTCTGGCACCGCGGAGCAAATCTTTCATGATTGTACATGGTGCTTGTGCATGTGTACCTACGGGTGTGTTTCAATGAAGTGTAATTGAACTTATTCGTCCGCTTAGAGTTTGCCCGCTGGAACGCTACTGTTTTTCTAACTGGCCAGGCCATAGTACGAAGTGTGCGTGGAAACATACTCGTGTTAGACTCAAGTCAATCTCACGACCTATCGGACCCTGGGCCAAGTGATGTGATCGTCTCCTCCAGCTCAAAAACTGAAAACTGCTGTTAACCCAAACTTTTCTAGGCGCCATCTCATCCGTTGGGGATTTGACGTTCACTTTGAAGTGATCTACTGGTACTTGAGGTCCACTTAAGGTTGCCCAGCCAAACGTAGCCTTAAGTGTTTTAGAGTTCACTACTACATGTATATTACCTCCGCAACAGCAGCTACTATTCAGATAAGTACTGTAGACTATGCAATTCCCATGACGCACGTCAACAGCCATTTATGTTCATCTTCAAGATAAAACACCGGATGCGCACGTAGAGCCTGGATGCGTAAGCCGCGCAAACTTGATAAAGAATAATCAGTCACTTGTTTCAATTCATGTCACCTTCCAGTCATGCAACCTTCCACTACATGAAAATGGATTCTAAGTTTAGGTACTATGATAATAATAACAATAACATAGTACACCGGCGAGCAGCAAATCACTTGCACGAAAGGAAGCGCAAACTCACCATTTGCATCGTCATTCTCGATTTCGACAGCCAGAGGTGACTTGTTTCAGCGCATCGATGATGTGGCCGCCGGTACCTCATGCTTTCGTCTGCACCCTCCTCGTATTCGTTTGCGGAGTACGGGCTGACGACTCCGTTCAACTGAGCGAAAGTTTCGGTGGTCCTCACGGTAACGCGTTCTCGGACCAGCCATCCGTTTCCGCGGGACAAATAATCGGCTCCCTCACCCTCCACGTCGGAGAGCGCTGCCACGGGATCGAGCTCCAGGTCGCAGAACCCGCGCCGCAAACTTTCGTTCATGGCGGACCTGGCGGGACCCTCAACACACTCACGCTAAACCCAGCAGAATACATCACGTCTATGGAGGCTCACTGGGGCAAGCACAAAGGCCGCACGCGCATCTTCTACTTGAGCTTTAGCACCAGCGCAGGGAACTCGGTCTCTGGTGGCTCGATGACAGATGAGAAGAACACGGTGACAGCACCCGAAGGGTTTCAATTGGGCGGTTTCTTTGGCCAAGATGGCGACGAACTCGATCTGCTGGGTGCCATTTGGACAAGAATCGAGGCCGCAACACCACCACCGCCAGTCGAGGCGCCAGGTACGGTGATTCCAGCGGATACAGTATCTCAGATCGAAACGACAGCTTCAGCAAATACTACGACAGCACCAGCGAGTATTAATACTATTAATATGACAGCACCAGCAAGTACTACGACAGTTGTCAAGCGAGCGACTCAGCTGAGCGAGGGCTTCGGAGGTCCTCATGGCAACCAGTTCTCAGATCTAGCCTCAGTGGCCTCCGGACAAGTAGTTGGGTCATTAACTCTGCATGTTGGAGAGCGCTGCCATGGTCTTGAACTTCAAATTACGGGACCAACCGCGGCAACATTTGCGCACGGCGGCGAGGGAGGGACGTACAACACGCTGACGCTGGGTGCAGGCGAGTACATTACGTCAATGGAAGCGCACTGGGGGACTAAAAAAGGGCACACGCGCATATTCTACCTGAACTTCGGCACGAGTGCTGGAAATTCAGTATCTGGAGGATCAATGACGGACCTAAAGAGCAGTACGACAGCACCCGAGGGATATCAACTAGGAGGGTTCTTTGGTCGAGACGGCGACGAGCTTGATTTTGTGGGTGTGATATGGTCAAGCATTGCGGTGATCGAGGAACCGTCTGCAACTACCGTCTCCGAAGATATCCTGTTGAGCGAGGTCTTCGGTGGTCCCCACGGAATTGCCTTCTCGGATATTAGCTCCATCAAGTTGAGCCAAACGGTCAGTTCTCTTACGCTCCGTACTGGTGAGCGATGTCACGGGATCTCTCTGGGTATTTCGGCTCCGGTGGACGATACTTTCTCACACGGCGGAAATGGAGGCACTGAGAACACTTTAGTTCTCGCTCCAGGAGAATACATTACGTCGATGGAGGCTCACTGGAGGAAGAAAAGTGGCCACACACGCATCTTCCATCTAAACTTTGGCACGAGTGCTGGCAATTCCATCTCCGGTGGAGCCACCACGAACGATAAGAAGACAATCACTGCCCCCGAAGGTTTCCAATTGAGCGGGTTCCATGGCCGCTCGGAGTCCGAGATTGACCAGCTTGGTGCGATCTGGACTCGAATTGGAGCCACCGATCTATTGCTCACGGATAAACCTGACACTGGAGTTGCTACATTTGGGAGTTCAATTCGGAATTGGGTCGGCCCGAAAGTTGGAACCCCGAGCGATACAGCATGCTACCGGAAATCGGTAGGCTTTGGCGGTGGCAACGTTTGCCCGATAGGCTACGGCAATGACGGCGATGACTGCTTAGCACAGTGCCCGCTATCATACCCTGTGAGATGTTTCGCGGAGTGCATTCCTCAAAATGACGACTGCGCGCTCGAGATTGTCTGGAAAGTTGGTTCCGTCGTGGCTGTGGCGTTCAATATCGCCACTTTGAACGTGTTTGGAGAAATCCTCTCTGCCTACAAAACTGCCAAGTGGGCCATCACGTGCGCCGCCAACGTCATCTCGGTAGTGCGGTCTCTCATTTTCTATATCCGCTACCAGCAGACCACAGCGCCCCAAGGAGACACAGAGCAGCTGCTGGCGGTGGCTTACCAGTCTGATGTCGTGCTAATTGATTTGCCCGTCGCCGTGTGTGCTTGCCTTGGCCTGCCTATCCCAAAGAAGGCCCAGTATGTCGACATGGTGGTGACGGTTGTAGAAGGCATCGTGAAGCAAGCCATCACCAACGGCGATAAAATCTTGTCCACGGGGGCGAATGTGCTGAATATGCTTACAGGTAGCGGTGCACTCAACGATTCATCTACGACGACGGACGAACTTCAGGACCTCATCGATAAGAATTCAACGTGTGGGTGGGAGCTCAAGCGTCTCGCAGATCGCGTCGTCTACGCTGTCAATGACGTTCGCAATGATACACCCAACGCTGCCGTCAATGACATTCGAGTGGCCGTGTACAAGTCCCCAATTGTGCTGAATGACATTCCTGCGGTTACCAACAACTGTATGGCCGAGTTGCTAACCACGAAAACCATCTCGGCAGCCTATGAGACACGTGATTTACTCCGGAGAACGTTCAGTGTGATTATCGACCAACTGGTTGAGAAGGCTACGACAGATATGGGAGCATCAGTCGCGGAAGACGAGTATTTGCTCCAAGTCTCGAACATGGGCCTCGTTGTGCTCTCAACGGTCGATCCTACGGGTATCGCGTACTTGGCGTCTCAATTCGTGCAGCCCATTTGTGGACCCACCGCCTACCTTGGAGAGATCGACGATGGTACTCTGTACGATGCGTTGGGTCTCATGACTGTGGATGAGGCGTTCGAAGGTAGTTACGGATCATGGACCAAGTCGGGTGACGGAGTCGTTCATCTTATCTTTGAAAGCACCGATAAGGAGGATGTGACGGTGGTCATTCATTCGGGTGGAGACGACTATGCCGAAGTTGACGTTGGCGCAGGTGAGACGGTGGTCTGGGACTCCACCATCCCCGAACTCCAAGACAAGAACATGTATCTCGATCGGTGGCGGCCTGGCTTGCTCGGTCTGCCTGGCTCAGGTGGCGGGTCATTGCTGTTTTGGATCCCGCGTGCGGCGGACGGCGGCCACATCACCATGCACGTACGGATTAATGTCAGCTAGTGAAGCTTGCATCAAAATGATGCAAAACGTGTTACAGTGTTTTAACCGTAAAAACAAATATGCAAAGTACCGTAGCTAACCAAAATTTGGTTACATTCACGTTTTGGGCTGTCGTCAGATTTCCGGCCAATCAGCGTCCCTCCACATTCAAATTATCGCGCGTTCCAGTCCACAGCAGCATCTTCCGGCATGAGCGAGGGACGTCTGCAGCACCTGCTGCAGCCCATTCGGTGCGCACTCCTCTCTCTCATTCTATTCTCCATCATCTCCTCTCTCTTTTGACCTATTTCCTTTCCTGTAACTTCCTCAGGGACCTGAGCAAGAACTGGAACATCGACTTGGCCTCCGAGTTGGAGGAATACATGGACAAGCTCGAGCATTTGAGCATCACGTTCGACCCAGAGGACGGCGCCAGCATCGACAGAGATGGGGACAACGTCATGAACTTCGCCGAGGCCGCGCTGCTCATCCAGGGCACGAGCGTCATCTACAGCCGCAAAGTCGAGTACCTGCACGCGCTCGTGTTCCAGACGCTCGCGCACTTGTCTAAGCAGCAGGACGACAGGCCGCAGAATCAGCAGAGTGGGGAGCCAATGGCCGGACAGGACGAGGAGGAGGATAATGACGCAGAAACCAGCGCGTTCAACAATCCACTGCCGCTCTACGACGAGCTGCAGGAGGCCAAAGCTGCGCACATTACGCTGAAACAGGTGACGCAGCAGGATGAGGAGACGGACACTGATAGGAGGAGGAAGAGGAAGGAGGCGCGCGCACTTAACAGGAGCAAGAACAACATGCAGGCGTCCATTGCGCTCATGGGATCGCTCGTGCCAGATGAACGGGACCACGGAGAGACGTTCAAGCTGATGTCGTGCAATTTGCACGCCACAGGTGTGCTGCTGCTGGACGAGGCAAGCAAGAAGTACTTGCGACCACAGCAGCAAGCGATTGGAGACCAGTCACTTGCGTTTGGCGAGACGCCGGGCAGACAAAAGGGCATGTGGGTGGCGGCGGATGGCGAGATCCCCGCTATGGCGCTGAACTTTGACGATATGGACGCTGGCGAGGATGGGGACGGAGATGAGAATGGATTGGATGAGCAGCCGGACTACGAATATGATGGTGGGGACGCGATGAACCAGGATGTACCCGTGGAAAACACTGGAGATACTGCGCAAGAGGAAGACGCTCCCGCCCCAGAGCCACTGGGTCGTGTTACTCGCTCTGCTACAGCGCTTCCAGCAGATGAGAAGGACCCGTGGGCGCCTTTGGATGCCTATGATGCCAGCACGTCGGTGGCACGGCCATTCCGGAAGGGTCGATCATACCCGAAAGTGTCGGCGTACAAGAAAAAGAAGGCAGGTGTTGCAGCTCTCAGCAACAAGGAGAGTCCTGTGGGCATGGACGATGATGCAGAGCAGGACGGCTTGTCCGATCCGACGTTCCAGGAGCGCTTCTTTATGGGATCGGACGGACCGCAGTGGGCGTCGTGGGTCTGGACAGAGACTGTGAGCGAAAACCCACTGGAGAAGACGTGCAAACGAACCTTCTGCAAGGCACCACTTCTCGTCAAGAGTTGCGATGCGCTCTGGCAGCGTGAGGCCAAGTGGCGGAGCGCCATGCGTCGCTGCGAAGCTCGTGAGAAGCAGAGTGCACAAGCCATGCTGTTGCGCGAACAGGCTATGGAGGAAGAGGAAGGTGAAGGAAACGATCAGATGCAAGCGTTGACGCTGTCCACGGCAACAGCACGACTTGATATGGCTTTCCGAAATGATGCTAACGGAACAAATGACGATGAGGACGACGACAATGGAGACGACGATGGGTTTGATGGAGGCGACTGGGACATAGGAAACGACATGGACGACCCGATGGGCTCGTACGAGGCAGCCGCTGCTGTCACGGGCAGTTCCGGTGGACCTCTTACGTACGAAGAGATCTGCAGGCAACACTTGGCCTCCTTCATGTCCGGTACTGAGAAGTACGTGCGCGAGACAGACCTGAGTAAACAGGTCAGCGACTGGCAGGAGAAGCTGACGCCTCTGCTCAAGCAGCAGGACGCACACCCACCTTTTGATATCCATCACTATGGTCGTGAAATCATCGGCCGTCTGGAGGAGGAGCAAAAGAGCACTAGCCTGGACAAGCACAGCAAAACGACGAGGAAAAATAAAGCGTCGAACAAACGGGCGAGGCTGGACCCAGTTCCCGAAGACGAGGAGGAGATCGAGACGATGCCATTCGAGACACTGGTGGGTGGGAAGAGTCCATTCGAAGTCTGTCGACTCTTTCTGGCGTCGCTGCAGCTGGCTAACAACGGCAACGTGGCGCTCTCACACGCACACACCACAGCTGATCACGGCAAGGTACCGTTCGAGATGCAGCTACTCAGCACAGTCAATGCCTACGAAGCCTTGCAAGCTTGATCTGAACAAATCCCCACCATATACAGAGTACACCACCGCAGATATCGTTCATTTGTCCTGCAGACGACACCTCAGCAACCAGACCTCGTTATTTCCTTCGCCCGCCTGTCATAAATACGTTGCTCTCTAGCTCAGGCAGTCAACGGTGCGAAGGCACCTTCAATGAGACTGAAGCGATCTCTCAAAATTGGTAGAGCGTCGTCCCATTCGTCCTCCTTGATCAACATAAAGTCCTGGCAAATACAGCAGTGAGGACGGCGTTTTCAATAGAAGACAAGACTATCAACGCTCGTACCGTGGCGTAAGTACTCAGGTAAAATACAGTGGTGCCGGCGTTCACCAGCACTTGGGTCTGACCCGCGACTATACCCGTCTCGGCAAAGCCCAGCTTCGTGTTGCCGATCTGCACAGGTCTCCAGAAATCCGGCGACACGAGCACGCCCTGGTCTCCTTGCTCCATGAGCGCGCGTGCCTTGCCAAGGAATCGCTCGTCACTCGTGACGACTGAGATGTCATCCCCTGTCTCTGAGTAGCTCAAGAACCTCGTCCCCTCGTCCTCCAGCCTCGGCTTGAAAAGCAGCTCCACCAGCGAGTACAAGTGTCTGCGCACAAAGGTCCTGTTTAACTGCACAAGATGCAGCTTCACGTCCGGAACACTAAGCGGGTGGTGATGCACCACTACCGGGTCCTCCATCTGCACTACCTCTTCCGCTGTGTCCACTTCCCCTGGCACTCGCAGCTCGTCCCCGTTCTCCATCTCAATGCAGCAGAAGCGCTGCAGACAGCCAATGGCCACGTCCAAGTCCTCCACTTTCACCAAAACTACGTCACAAATGAGTCTCAATCCCCCTCCCTCTACTCTTTCTAATGCTCACCATAGTCCGACTGGTACGTCGAGATCTGGAAGACGCTGAGCCCGTGCGCGGCCAGCTCCGTCGTGAGCTGCGTGAGCACCGCCAATTGGCTCAAAAAGGCACTGGGTCCGGCCGACGCCACCTGCAGCGCCTTCCATCGCAGCGACTCGAACTCCAGCGCTCCCGACGGGAACTTGTCCAGCAGCTGCTCCTCGAACACGAGCGACACCTCGTGCTGCGTCTCCACGTAGCTCAGGAAGCGCAGGCTCTCGCTAGTCGCCGTGTAGAACAGTAGCTCCAGTAGGGGCGGCACCAGCGCCAATGACGAGCGTAGGTCACAATCAGAGCAAGTTGAAGCTAACGCACCAAGAGTGATAGACCTTTCCGCACTCGTGATCACCAACGAACACGAGAGACAAACAAGCTGCACTTCCGCCATTTTAGCTGCCGATCGCGAGCCAAAAAGCAAGTGAAAGGGCAAGCAGTCTGTACCACCACACCACAATTGATATCATTGATTTCAACTTGGTGTCTGTATATAGAATCTAATAATTATGTAATACCACTGCACACTATACAACATGTCACTGTATATTACTATAAACGGATATCTGTATATAGAACTACCATTATAAACGAGGGCAGAAATCTTGGAAAGCCTCTCGACAAAAGCGCAAAAGGCGATGGCGGACTTAGTGCCGCGGTTGATGGACTACGTCGAGACGTTTCCGCCCGACGGGGACGTGGACGAGTTCAAGAGCCAGCTGAGTGGCTGCACGCACCGCGACCTGCGAACGGCCTGCAGTCGCTTCAACCTGCCCGGTGTCCGCAAGCAGAACAAGAAAGGCAGCTTCATCTCGCTGCTCGTCTCCTACTGGAAGGGTGAGGCTGTGCCTTCTAGAGAGGAAAATTCCTTATCCGAACGACCTGTGGAACATGATAATCTATCGCACGTGATGAACGAGGCCACCGACGTGACCCACTACGTGCAGGTTTTCCCTCCGGAAGGTGACAGCGATGAGCTGCGCGACCAACTCAGCGGCTGCAAGGCCAGGACGCTGCGCTCGGCTTGCGTGCTGCTGGAGCTGCACCCCAAAAAGAACCATGCGAAACCCAATTTTGTGGCTCTTTTGGTGGGCTACTGGAAGGACAGTGTGGCGTGTACCCCTAAAAAGGTGGCGGCTCAGTCGACTGTGACTCCTAAATCAGGGAAAGCTCCGGTGCCAAATGTCACCCCACGCACGAACAAGAGGAAGACGAAGGGAGAGGATAAAGGAGAGAAAAGACACACGAAGAGAGCTCGCGAAGAGGTGGAGAAGAAGAAGGAGGCGCCCAAGAAGAAGGAACGTACTGGGGACATCTTTGAAGAGGAGAAAAGTGACGCCATGTCGGCGTCCTTGGAGAAGGCCAAGGTGGTCAAGGAGTGGGCGTCGGCGATGGAGATTCTGTCCCGTGTGGACGGCAGCGCCGAGAGTATCGCGTCCATCCGAGCGCTGATTGGCGGCGTGGTGGACAGTGCAATGAGTGAACTGTGACGAGCAGAGGTTAAGCGGTCGATCGATTGAAGTTTTTAAGTTTCCGAGTAAGTTTTCACGAATAAACTCACGGTTTGCATTTTATGATATTCTGCATTGGTGTGCTGCACCCCCTGGACTATCACCAGAAAACGGCAAGCCCCGTTCATTTCTGGGTGAACGATGGTTCTGAGCCGGGTAGTTGGCCTCAAACCACGGCACACGATACAGAAACTACGATGAAATGGCGCGAGATCCATTGCTGAATCTGTCACTTCGATTCAAATGTAAGAAGCAAATGAGATCAGGGACTCCATGGTACGAATCGTGCAGCTCTCCGTTTGGAGGAAATGAAGAGAGAAAAACTGTTGCTGCCATTGTTTCGAGCGTAACCTATGTGGTCATCCATCTTACAGTACCAGAAAGCCCTTCGTCATTCATCACTGCTACTGTGTAGCCCCNNNNCCCCCCAGCAGCGGCAACGGTGCATTCGATAAGTTTTCATTCCAGCTCTCTATTCACCGCCGCAGTTGAAAATATTTCTGACCTACTGACCCATTTCAAGTTTGTTGTTCACAGAAGCGTTGCATTTCCGATTGAACCACCTCAGTATCTCTTTGGTTGCTCCACCGTGAACCGCGCGCGAAGTACTTAGTACACTGCCACCCCTTGTTCTACAGCACACTAATGAGTCTTAGCTGCTTTGTGCAGCTGAACAAGTCGTTTGATTCATGGTGCCACTCGATCACCTCAATTTTCTTCCTACTAATGCGTCAACAATGGTAAAAGGGCACGATGCAGTTCACTCGAGCATCTGACCATAGCAGAGAAACAATTGAGAACTACAACGTTATCCTCTTCGAAAGATTCTGTAGCTTACTTTGACCATCGAGCACAGCGCCGCAGATCCACGAAGTCTAGGTTACGCATCCGTATCTCTGCGAGATTAAACTTCGTGCCCTTCACCTAACTGGAACAACGTAATACTACAGCAGTATCACGTACAAACCACCAGTAGACGTGCATTTGTCGATGTCACCCATTTGCTCATGGAAGCGGAGCCTTGTTAACCTTTATCATTTTCCAATCGCGGTATCGTGATGCGATAGCACCAGCTTCCTTTCTCGTCTTGCCACCAGCAACCAGCACTTCGATGACATCAACATCCTTGATTTTTACATTGAACCACTCGCCAAACTTGGGGAAAAGCTGATCATCTCTCTCACCCGTAAGCTTGAACATATTGGCCCACTTCAACTTCGCCGCTTTCCTGTCGGCCTTCTTGGCGGCGGCTGCCGCCTTCTTCGCCGCAAGTGTTGCTTTGAGAGTGTCTGTCCCAGGGACTTTCAGTTTCTTCAAGAAGCCAAAGTTCAAGTTCAGCGCTCGCTCTTCCTCCGCGTTGTTTTCACCTTGATCGGCAGCTAGCCCTCTGAGAAGCCTCTTCTCCCCGTCGCCGCCGGTAATCTTCGGAATGGATGCCAAGTTGGAATTCTTGTGAGTGAAGACCGCGGTGGTGAGTCCAAGGAAGATGGCTGGGATCAGGAGCAATAGAATGCTGGGCGAGCGCATGTTACGACGTTTGCGCGCTTCAAAGTATATTGCGCAGTGAGCCCAATTAGCCAGGCTATCCCTACTTTTAGCCCGGTTGGAGCGAGATTATGTATCCTGGTTGATGACGCGGCAACAGTTTACGTTTTTGTAAAATGTGGTCGTCGAGCGGTTTGTCTTCTCGAAAATCAATTATTCGAGTATTCCTGACTGGAATACCACCACCATGACCAACTGGTTAACGTATACTACTATGTCGAAGAGTTTGACAACACTCGAAACCGTCAATTGGACTCAACCTCGACGAAACTTTCCACACAAACTGGCAAGTGCATCCATGTATTCTACTAGCACAACAGAGGCCGCGGTCATAAGCGACGCACGAGTAAACCTCTCTAGCCTAGCACGAGGGCATCGAGTAGGACGGACGCAGACGACGGTCTTTCTTCGCCTTTTGGCGTCCTCATCTTTCGGTCGCTCTACCACTTGGCACGCAGTTCGTTGGGGAACGCAGCCACGAAATCCAGCCACTTCTGGACGTTCGGGTACTTCTTCAGGATGTCATCGCCCACAACCTTTACGCGTTCGAACACCTGCGTGTCGTCCTTCGAGGGGGACGAACCGTTCACGAACGTGGAAGCAGCAAGACGCTTCTCCAGCTCGTCCAGGGCCACAGAGCCCGTGGCGGAGATCAACGCGGCCGATCCGCTAGCCGCCGAAGCGGTCGGGGCGGCCTGCTCGTCCGGCTTCATGGCAGGGAAGAGCAGCACCTCCTTGATGTTGAAACGGTTGGACAGGAACATGGTCATACGGTCGACGCCGCAGCCCCAGCCAGCGGTGGGCGGCAGGCCGTACTCCATAGCCGTGCAGAAGGTCTCGTCGTGTGGCTGGGCCTCGTCGTCACCGGCGGCAGCCTGCTCCATCTGCTCAATGAAGCGTTCACGCTGCACCTTGGGGTTGTTCAGCTCCGTGTAGGCATTGCAAATCTCGGCTCCAGCCAGGAAGAGCTCGAAACGCTCCGTGAGGCCCGCCTTGGAGCGGTGGTACTTGGCCAGCGGCGAGTTGTACACGGGCTGGTCCATGATGAAGAAAGGTTTGGTCCAGTAGGCTTTGTTGTCCTCGATGAAGTGGCCCACCAGCTTGTCAAGCAGACGGGCGATCGAGCGCGGGGCTGCGCACTCCAGCTCGTACTTGGTCACGAGTTGCTCCAGCAGGGGCAGGCACTTTTCCGGGTCTTCAATCGGGATCTTGACGCCCGTGGCCTCCTCCACCGCCGAGACCATGCTCACGCGCTTGAACGGGGGCGTAAAGTCGATGGTCACGGGCTCCTCACCCACCTCCTTCTGGATGGTGATCGAGTAGCTGCCCGTAATCTCCTTGACCATTTCGGAGAAGAGCTTCTCCGTGAGACTCATGAGGTCGTTGTAGTCCGCGTACGCCATGTAGAACTCGCAGCTCGTGAACTCGGGGTTGTGCGTCAGGTCGATGCCCTCGTTACGGAATTGGCGTCCGATCTCGTAGACGCGGTCCAAGCCGCCAATCACCAGCTGCTTCAGGTACAGCTCGGGCGCCACACGCATGAACAAGTTCATGTGCAGGTCGTTGTGGTACGTCACAAAGGGCTTGGCCGTAGCGCCGCCCACGATCATGTTCATCATGGGAGTCTCAACCTCCAGAAAGTGCTGGTCGTCCAAGAACCGGCGGATGAAGTTGATGATCTTAGCTCGGGTCTGGAACACGCCGCGCGTGTCGTCATTCATGATGAGGTCCAAGTACCGTTGGCGATAGCGCGTGTCCTGCTGCAGCGTCAGGCCCGCGTGGCTCTTGGGCAGCATGTGCATGCACGGGGACAACAGCACCAGCTGCTGCGGGAAGATGGACAGCTCGCCCTTCTTGGACTTGCCGGGGTGGCCCTTGACGCCCACAATGTCTCCGCGTCGAAGGATGCTGTGGATCTGCGCGAAGGCCTCGGCGCTCTCGTACGTGCCCACGTCCGACATGATCTGCAGCTTCTTGCCATCCGCGCGCAGGTCGTAGAAGACGAGCTTGGCGCCGGACGCGCGCTTACTGTGCAGGCGACCGGCCACCGTCACGACCACGTCCGTAGAGTGGCTGCCGGCCTCGCAGTCGCCGAATTTCTCGTGGAATTCCGGCAGCGACGTGCTCACCTCGAACTTATGGGGGTAAGGGTTGATACCCTTCTTCTCGAGCTCCACGAGCATCTTCTCGCGGTTGGCGAAGTACGCGGTGGGGTCCAATTCCTCGTCGTCAGGGGAAGCGGCGGCTTTCTTGGGCTGCGCGGCGGCCTCGGCGGCCTTCTTAGCGGCCTTCTCGGCCTTGGCCTTGGCCGCCTTCTCCGCCTTGAGGCGGCGCTTCAGCTCGTTCTTGCTGATGGGCGCGGGGGCCTCCGCCGTCGCCGGGGTCGCGTCCGTGCTGCTCATGATCCGAGGGTCTGGGCGGCGAGATGGATAATAAATGGCTGTCGAGGGGTATACAGGAAGATATATGGTGTGAGGTACGTAAATATGTATACTATGTATACCTTTAGTGAAGTTCTGTTTGGGTCATGAAGAGTGAGCGGAGGTGACAAGAAAGTTCTGCTGGTATAAACTGCCTTAAGCGTTCATGCAGCAGAATTGTTGCTCACGAAATGCATCAGTTCGGGCTCTATTACAGTTCAAAGAGTGCCATCACAACTACTGTCCCAAGGTTGAGAAGATCGAGCCCAATAAACAAGAAATGTCTGCGTGATTGTCTCAGCTCGTACCCAGCAGCATTCACACAGTGAGTGCAAAATTCCATCGCAACATCATACTTTTGAGCACGTTTCATCGATGAGTCGAAGAAAACCTGGTACATGTTGAACCTTAGTTGTCCCAAATCGTCGGGCCGAAGTGCCACACATTTGCTCTGCCCAACTACTATACAAATGCCGTGGCTATGGCGTCTCACGTTCATTCAACACTGCAAATATGGGCATGGCTAGCAACAACCAGAAGTTGAACCGACTGCAAAATCGATCAAATCATGTATTCATTTACCTCTTTAAGTTCGAAATCCTGCATCGAGCCAATCACCGCCGAGAGAGCGTGCCTCATTCTCCATTATCAGCCGCGGGCCGCAGAGCTCAAAAGCATGTTCACCTTGTCCAGCGTATCGGTTGTATGTCGCTCCCGCCCGTCAATTGCAGCGCTGAGCCACGTGGTGCTCAGCTTGGATGCGTATTTGGATCCGTCAGTCGATTGGACCATCCCGGACGCCGTTCAATTCGGATCCGTGCGCCTTCTCGATCGGATCGCAGCTCGGATCGACGCCTTGGGAAGTGGCAATGGCGACAACGGGGGTAAAATACAGCAGGAATTTCAATTGAGTGTGTCGAAAGCCATGTCTCTAGGGTTTCTGGAGGTGGTACAGTGGCTGGTTCGACGATATCCCAATGGTCAAGTACCTTCGAGTGCAGTTGCAGACGCTGCCAAGAACGGCCACTTGTCGGTGCTGCAATGGCTGTTTGTGCACCATGATCACGTGTATTGGGGCGGTGACGAGATGTACAATGCAGTCGCTTTTAACCACTTGGACGTGGCCAAGTTCTTGAATGAATACACGGCCCCTCCGCCTGACGACGTGTTCCTGATTGACGAGGCAGCGAGACATGGAGATCTCGAAATGATGCAGTGGCTGCATGATGAACGGGGCGACCAGTTGACGTACGAAGGAGTTCTCCGAGCGGTGGATCATGGCTTCGTGGATGCGGTCAAGTGGATGGTCGAGACTTTTCCCGACAATGTGGCGGCCAAGAATCTCCGCATGGACTACGCGGCAGCGAACGGCCATTTAGAGATGATTCGATGGCTGCATGAGCAGCACGCGTGGTGCGCGAAGCAAGCGATGAACCACGCGGCGGGCAACGGCCATCTTGAAATTGTGCAATTTCTGCATGAAAACCGCTTGGAGGGCTGCACTACCGACGCGATGGATCTGGCAGCAGCTAATGGACATCTGGAGATAGTGAAATGGTTGGCCGTTAGCAGGAGCGAAGGATGCACACAATATGCGATGGACTCGGCAGCGAAGAATGGCTTTCTCGACGTGGTGAAGTGGCTACACAGTCACCGCACAGAAGGCTGCAGTAGCCAGGCAATAGACAATGCAGCAGGTGCAGGGCACTTAAAGATTGTTCAGTGGCTACACAGGCACCGCACAGAAGGATTTACTCGTGCGGCAGTGACAAATGCAATTGCGAGCGGACAATTCGGGGTTGCGAACTGGTTTCGACAAGCTTTCCCTGATATGTTTGGTCCAGCTTCTTCGGTGTAATTATCCTGTGACTCAGAGCTGCAGTCTCTAGCATGCGTGGCCAAATCAATCCCCAGCTCGCATCCATTTCGAGTGACGGCAAGACGCTACTCACCATTGTCCTCTTGCCGATAAGAATTCGAGTTCGCACTACTGGAACCGTGAATCTTGTATTTCATCAGCATGAGGTGTCCGTCCACCAACAGCACAATATTTCATCTCGATAAGCCACTCCAGAACCTATATGTCTCCTCTCTTAGCTACCAGCTTTGCGAATTCTCCTCGCCTAAATATCACCGGAGACCTGGGAGTTTGGTTCGCAGTTGAATCATCCTCTGGTTTCCCGCTCCCCACTTGTGCAGCTGCAAAACACGATCGATCCTTTACTGCACCAAGATCGTTCAGCCAAATTGCGGTGTCTTCGTGATCGGTCTTCAACGCGTTCCCCACATCAGGATCAACAGCTCAGAGTTGACACCCTGCGCCTACCAACTTGAGCTCGAGATGGAGTAGAGGACCATCATTTGAATCCAGTGTCTGGAGTCAGCAACTTGTAGAAATTCACATGAGCAATACATATACAACTCCCGCGATCAGTACAATTTCAACCGGTGTACTTGTATCATAGATACCTTAGCTCTCGATAGTTTCAAAACTCGTCATATATCAATTCATTCTGCCTCGCAGTTATAGACATTCGTGTGCCTCGCCACGGTTATACATTCCAGTACGTCGGTACCTTTACAGCGACGTGCTTCGTGTAGTTGCCTACGCCGCGTGCCACATACCGAGACTGTGCAGCCACTCCATCAAATAGAAGTCGTCTCGGTCGGCGGCTTCAATTACGCGGCCGCGATCGAACTGATCGGGGTAATGGGAGTGGAGCCACTGCAGGATCTCAAGGTGGCCAGACCGCGCCGCATTTTCAGCTGCTCGCCATGTGCATCCCTCAGTGCGGTTGGTAAACAGGAACAAAAGCACTTCAAAATGACCACCGCCAGCGGCCTCATCCATCGCCCCGGTCGTGCATCCTTCAATACGGTGTTGGTGTAGCCAACGCACTGTTTCCAACCATCCTCCAGCTGCAGCGTTCTCCATGGCGGCCGACGTACAGCCTTCGAATCGGTTGGCCTGGAGCCACTTGATGGTCTCCAGGTGTCCACCAGCCGCGGCGCGATCCATAGCATGCACTGTACACCCCTCCTGGCGATTTACTTGCAGCCACTTGACTATTTCCAAATAACCATTAGCTGCTGCATTGTCCATAGCATTCGTAGTGCACCCCTCGCGGCGCTGCGCGTGAAGCCATCTCACCACTTGCAAGTGGCCCCCATCGGCAGCTTCGTCCATGGCCGCGGTGCCGCATCCTTCACGCCGGTGGTAATGCAACCAACGCAGCGTCGGGAGCTGATTGTTCGCAGCCGCTCCGTTCATCGCGTCCTGTGTGCAGCCTTCCGACCGGTTCTCATGCAGCCACTGCACAATCTTCAAATGGCCGTTGGCAGCCGCGCCATCCATCGCCCGTACCGTGCAGCCTTCATGTCTGTGCTTGTGCAGCCACTGCAGCACCTGCAAGTGTCCATTCCGTGCCGCTCCGTCCATTGCCTCCCTCGTGCACGCCTTCCAGGACTCCTGGAACCTGTTCTGGTGCAGCCACTTGACCATCTCCAAGTACCCGTTCGTCGCCGCCTTGTCCAAGGCCGCGGTCGTCCACAGCACGCACTTGCCGTCAAACTTCTTGCCATGCAGCCACTTGGCCACCTGTAGCTGTCCGTTCTCCGCCGCCGCGGTGGTCGTCCTGGTGGTGACGAGTCTCGGCGAGCGTCTGGCCAGTTTCTTCACGGCCTCTAAATGCCCATTAGCAGCGGCTTCATTGAGCGCGCTCTCCCTGAGCACGGAATGGCCCTTGATCATGTACTTAAACACCTCTAAATGGCCCTGAGCGGCCGCCTCCCCCGCGCCGTAGCCCGACCACTGGCCTCTCGCCTTGTGCAGCCACTTAACTAGCTGCAAGTTGCCGTTGCGCGCCGCCAGCTCGATGGCGTTCATGCCCACGAGCGGCGGCGCCGTGTGCGCGTGCAGCCACTTGACGACGGCTACGCGGTCGAACCGTGCGGCCGCGCGCATCTCGTTGGCGCCCCAGAAGACGCTCGCGTGATGCTCGTAGAGCCACTGCAGGATCTGCAAGTGTCCGGCCTGCGCCGCCGCCTCCACAGCGTCAGTGACGCGTCCCTGTGGGTAAAATACCTCACACAGCCACTGAATGACGCGCAGATCGCCTCGTTTCGCGGCGTTGGCGGCTCCGCGCGCGAACGCCCACTGCTGGTACAGCGGATTCAGTTCCGCGGCGCATATCGCGTCGTAGAGGCGCTCTAGCAGGTGCAATTTGGCGCTTCTAGGCGTTCTGGAGCACGCTCTGGGGATGGTAAAGCGCGGCGAATAGTCCAGACACGCGCTCATGTTGGCGAGCGCGTGTGGGAGCGCGGCCACGGCTGGGGACGCACTGCGCAGGGCCACGAGCACGCACGAGAGCGGCTGTATGCAGCGACTGCGGCGCGCGGCTTTACGCGGCGGCGCGGCGCGTACGAGTCGTCGCTCCACGGCCCAGGATGCCGTCATAGTAGGCACGAGGACCGTTATTTCAGGGCCTGCGAGGCACGAGGAGAATTGTCGACTGAAGTTACGAGTTCAAGTGCCGTTAGATTCTTTTTGACAGGCGTGTCTCTCGCACCGGACGTTTTAACGCGATGTGGATTGGATGAAAAGACACGGTAAAATCGCGGATTGGACGAAAGATGGGACTTGTTGACGGTCGAGTCGTGCAACGACGTTTTGATAGCAAGCGTTGGCCCGATTTGTTTGCGCGCTTGCTTGGTGTTGGCACTTGGTTTGGCTCGATCGCTGTGGGGAGATAACGTTGTGGGAGATAACCTTTGCGGTTGTCCAGGCCGCTTGAGAGAAAATGAGATGGCCCGACGAGATCATGAGGATGTACGCGATCTTCTGCAGACGCTCCCGCTAGTCGTCTCTGCCAAGCAGCCACCCATGGTCGTCTGGAGATTCTGAAGTGGCTCAAGGCTCAGGGATGCATGCGGACGTGGAGACGGCATACCGTAATGTGGTTGCCCTGGAGATTGGAATCTTCTCTTCCAGAAGATGTTCGTGCCTTATGCGGCTCCAGGAGTCAAGAATCAGAGGGTGATGCAGTGGGACATTGCTGCGAGCAAAACTCCCAGGTCTCAAGTGATAATTGGACGAGCACGCAAACCTGACAGCCAAAGGAGATCACGTGGGGATTCTGAACCAAAAAGACGTGATCCCCAGTGTTGAGATGCTGATGATCTGCATTTAACCGCTGCATCATTCAGCTATTGACGACGTGGTAGGCTCGGATCCATTGATGAACGTCCGCTTGAATAGCGACTGCACATTTTGATTTTTCATCGTGAACGCACTGAAGATTGGAGTGTTAGCGCGAGGAAAAAGATGTTTTTCACCCACCACGAGCTTGACAAGAAATACTCAGTCCAAATCTGTACAGGATCGATTAGTGATGTAGGACATGCTGGATGCAATAAAGATGACTAGCTGGTCAATACAAATTCGCTGACGTCTCGCTATTCGCGAGATCGATGCTGGGAGTGTTTATGGAAGCCATCCATTTAGGCTTCTTCTACGACTGCACGGAAAACAAACACGAGGTATTAGGGATTTTTGCCGTCTACTCGATGGTGATCCGGGCCAAGACCGCGTCGTCGATGCCATTTACAATGGGCGTCGTGACTTTTGTTAGCATACTTTTAAGAAAAAATTACAGGAGTACTGTTGAGATGATCATAACCTACCGGTAGCGACCATTTCGCTTCCATTCCTGGAGATGACCAGGCGGTTGTTGTAGTTTTCTTATTCAACCAAGAAGAAGGCTAAGTCCGATGTCTAGGAGTCAACGTCCTGAAGAGTAGTGGCAAGCAATAGTGAATTTGTATAAAGATTTTACTTTCCTGGTAGACATGCTTGTCTCACTCTCGAAACTACTAACTATAAAATTTACACATGACCAGTGCCTCCATGCTGCTCCTTAGGAGATTCAAGTGCGACAAAGCTCGGACTCTTTAAACCGCTCAACTTTCGATTGTAGTCTCCATCTTGAACTGGGGAGACAATCACGACGGACACGTCCGCTTCGTCGTAGGGGCCCCCACGTCGGCGGTACACGTAGGTGAGTAGTAGCTGGGTCGAGCCCAGCGCAAGTCCAGCGATATTGGGAGCGAGAATGAACATATTGCCAACCAATCCGGAGTATAACGCCCAGCAGAAGCTGTTGAGAACGTTTACAACGCCCATTGTAAATGGCATCGACGACGCAGTCTTGGTCCGGATAACACGGACAATCGTCGCCATCGGGGACGCGTACATTCCTGTCGTCGTTGCAATAGTCATGAAGCCCATGGTCGTGTCGACCGACGAGGGCGACTGACCTGTTTTCCCGTAGATGGCGAGGACGCTGTAGGTCGTGATAATGGCAGACACGAAGAAGGCGATGATGAAAATCTTCATGACGTGGCGCTTGTGTGCAGTCCAGCGGTAGAAAAAGTAGTTGAAGAAGACGCCTGCGACGATCCCCAAGATCGCAGTCGCAAAAAGCGGGAGCATGTCGTCGATGGCGATGGCGTAGAACATTACTGCGTAGGAATTGACGAGGAGGAGGAGGCACGGCATGACCGACATATCTCCGGTGCTGTGGTTCTTGTGCATCCGTCGAAAGTCCGGAAGCAGCGACACTCGCATCATGAGAGTCGTGATCAAGGTCAGCACCCTGGCCGCCATCACCGCGGAGGCGTGTGCACTCATATCACTTAGGGGTCGCTTCCCAAGATTTTGGCGATGCGCGCTGCGATCTCGAAGGCAAATCAGCGAATGACCTCTCAAGAGGATGCACCTCCACGCTTCATGAATAACCGCGGACCCCAAGGATCCCGCAGCCAACCGCTCTCGGTCGCTTCGTGTAGTACGTCTTTTCAGGACCCGATAACCCATTGCGATATCTTTTAGCTGCCCGCTCTCCATCGGAGATATCTTTTAGCTGCCCGCTCTCCATCGGAGATATCTGACGCCTTGCTCGGGAAGATAAAAGCAATCGTGAGCGGCGTAGTCTTGGTCACACGATTGTAGCTATTGCCCCCAAACGGAGATGATGTACGAGCAGTACAGCAGCGCGTAGCCACTTGGCGTAGAGCAGCACACCGAGCATGTGCCATCGGCGCTGTTTGGGAATCCTGCTGAAGGAAAAACCTAGATTTCTAGACTTGCCATGATTGGTCCAAAATGATATATGCGACATGCAGCTCAAAATACTCCTACGCGGGCGCCACGAAGGTAGCGCTGTCTTTGCGAGCGAGGCCGCTGACGATCACGGATAGCGAGGCCTGGCGATCGAGACCTGTGTGGTCCACCATCACGGTCGGCAGCTCCAACTTGGTGCTTGGCTCGGACGGGTAGATGGCGTACAGGACGAGCTGGGTGGGCGTGAAGGCTCCGCACCCAGTAGTACAGCAGCACGTAGCAGTTCACGAACAGCACAACCGTTAGCAGGAGGACGACTTCCCCAGTGGTCTGAAACTTGTGCACGCGCCAGCAGTCCCCGCTGGAAACGTGTGTAGACTAATAGTTCTAATAGACAGAATAGAGATAATTTAGCAATACATGTATACTTTGTATTCAACACTATTAATACGTAAAGTGCAACACGTTGAAGTGGTAAAGTTAACGTTGCGACCAGAAGAAGGTGCAGCTTCAGGCGATTGAGATGAGACGCGCGATTGCGCGCCACATGCTTCAGGATTGCTCCAGCCGTCAGACGGCTGGTTGTGTTGTCTGAACTTGCGATTCCCATCCTGAAGGATGAACTGCGCAGCAATAGACTTGTCATTAGTCCTTTTGCAGCCTTGGGCGCATTGTTACAGCTTTCGACACCTTCAGCTTGCAGCCAATCGAGCCCATGGGAGCTCTGGAGGCCACGTTCCAAGTGCTGACAGTCATCTCGTCCATTTTCGTGCGATTCGCGCCCTGGCCCGACTTCCAGCGCGTGTTCAAGGCGAAAACCACGGGTGAAGTGCAGATTTTGCCCGTCGTGATGCTGTTCACCAATTGCGTCGTGCTCGCGTGGTATGGCTACTTGTCCGAGGACATTTTCCCCTTGTTTGTGACCGCCATCATGGGGCTCGTCACCTGCGGAGGGTTTGTCGCTGTCTTCTACCTCTGCACGGACGACAAGCGGTCCGTCCTCAGGATCTGCGCTGCAGCTTTCCTCGTTATTGTGCTCGTGTGTGTATACGGTGCCATAGGCGTTGCAGGCGTCACGGGCCAGTCAAAGTCCTCAATGGCGACGGCTATGGGCGCAATCTCCATCGCCACGTCCATCGGACTGTACGGGTCTCCGCTCGCTACTATTCGGCGGGTCGTGCGGACCAAATCGACGGCCTCGATGCCCTTCACGCTCTGTCTAGCGAACTTCTTGAACAGCGTGTGCTGGGTAGTCTACGCCATCATCATCGTGGATGTCTGGGTGCTGCTACCGAATGCTTTCGGCTGCGTACTCACGACGATTCAGCTGATCCTGTACGTCATCTACCCGACGTCCAAGACGACCGAGACGCAGCTCGAGTCCGTCGTGATCGACCACCCAGTCGCTATCACAGAGTACGACCGCCAAGCCTCGCTATCGATTGTTATCAACGAAAGCAGCGATCGTCGAGGACGAAAGAGCAGCATCGACCGCAAGGACAGCGTTGAGTTTGTGGCAATTCGCTCTCCTGTCGCTCACTCAACACTAAAACTGTAATACACTAGCACGAAAGCACTCTCAGCGTGTACTTCACTGAAAACAAACCCCTCGGCGTGGCTTTCGTTGATGTTAAACCAGTCAGCGAGTGAAAGAATGACGAAGGGTCAGCACAGGCTTGCCACACTCACCAGGCCCTCGTTAATACCGTGCTGCCGTGACATATCCACTCGATTGCAGTGCCGCGATTGCGCTGTTGGTGTTCGTAGTGTCGGTTGGTCTAGCGTCTCGCGTCGCAGTCACCGTTTGTTCATTATCAATTGTGCCTCGTCGAGTACAAATCTCCACTCAAGACAAAGACATGAGCGTCGTGCAGACTGCGTTCCAAGTGCTGTCGGTAGTCACGGCCGTTTTCGTGCGGTTCTCGCCGCTTCCGGACTTCTTACGCGTGTACAAGGCCAAGAAGGTGAGCGAGGTGCGGACCCTCCCGGTCGTGACGCTCTTCACCAACTGCGTCGTGCTGATTTGGTACGGATAGCTCTCGGATGGCGGTTTTGGGCGTGGTAACCTGCTCTGGATCTTCTACTACGACTACTCTTCGATCCCAATGGTCGTCTACGTCATCTACCCGAGCACGAATGACGTCGATGCTGTGGTTGTCCCTGTTAGAGTTGACGACGACACGTTACTATCACTGTGTTCTCCGTTTCCTACTAGTTTGACGAAAACAACCTACCTATAGGGGGAAGTATTAATACCTTTGGATGGTATGTATTAAGATCGACGTCGTGTCCGTGGTGGCCGCCAGCAGCTTCACCCATCGCCTCTGCACCGTCGTCGGGTGGTCGTGCGTAGCGGCCACTTCAACACTGGACACGTCGCCCTGATAACGCCCCGATCGGGTGACTCGTGTGCATTTTCTACTGGCGACGGCGCGACGGCTGCCTGCGATATGCTGCGAGGCCCACCAATCTGCCGGATTAGATGACCAGACAGCACGCCTTCCGGTCATAAATCGTGCGTGGATGCGAGCATCACCACCTTGCGTAGAGCTTTGGTGGTCACTTCCCGATTCACCTTCGAGAGCGCAACCATTCGCCGTTTAACATGACCGGGCACGAGACGGCCGTGATCGTGGCCAAGGTGCTGACCATCGTCACCACGATCATGCTGCGGATCTCGCTCATGCCCGACTTCAATCGGTGGCGACGGCAGCGCAACACCGGGGACATGTCGGTCATGCCCTGCGTGCTGCTTTACACCAACTGCTACGCGCTGCTGTACTACGCGTACGCCATCGACGACATGCTGCCGCTCTTCGCCACGTCGGTGCTCGGTGTCGTAGTGGGCGGCATCCTCGCCTACTTCTTCTACCAGTGGACGGACTACAAGCGCGCGACCAGGAGGATCTTCGTCGGGTCCTTGGTCGTGTGTGTACTGGTGACCATCTACGGCTCCCTCGCCCTCGTCGGCAAAACGGGCCAGACTCGAGATGCCGTGGGCACGACAATGGGATTCATCACGGTTACGACTACCATTGTCATGTACGCGTCGCCTATGACTACCATTGTGAGGGTCATTCGAACCAAGACGGCGTCCTCCATGCCCTTCACAATGGGGGTCGTCGTTGTAGCCAACAGCTTTTGCTGGGGCTTCTACGCGGCGCTGGTAGACAACCCGTTCATCCTGGCGCCGAACATTGCTGGGTTCACGCTGGGCATTATTCAGCTGACGCTCACCTTCATCTACCCCAGGAGCCTGTCGGAGGACGCTATCGACGCGGAGAACGTCCACGACCGACCTGCGCTGTCTGTTGTGGTCCTCTCGCCGGTTCAAGATGGAGAACAAGAAGGAAAATTGAGCTTTGTGGACAGCCGGAAAAGTCCGAGCTTCGTTGCAATGCGCTCACCGAGTCGCGAGGAGACCAAGTCGTGGCGAGAGATGAGAAGCAGCGGCCGCCAACAGTAATTTATGCACTAAGCTTACTACTATCTTCTTTGAACTTCATGCTTTCCGCCTTAAGTGAGCTACGTCTACTGTAACACTATAAAGGAAACGTCTTGATACAAGTTGCTGGAGCTTGTGATTTTAAGTAAATATCAACGCATTTATTATTTTGCTTTGCCCTACCAGTTTTTTTTTTTAGCGTGCTCGGGTAACGTCATCGGGTGTTCGTGCAAAGGAAGAAACGGTTAGTGCTCGCATTTCTTCTGTCTCCTTCTGCGCCTGCAACTGGGCTGTTCCTCTCGAGGATGCCAGGCGAAACTTTTAGCAATCGTTGATCGTCGAGTCACTTGTCTGTCCAAACAAAGCGAACGAGCCACCGGCATCGAACATCGAGTCATACTCCAATTCGCGTCCAAGATCACACGACTCTTTCAAGAACAAGACCCAAATGAGCGGACACGAGATTGCTGTGGACGTGTTCCGAGGCCTAACGATAACCACGACGCTCCTGCTTCGAGTTTCGCTGCTGCCAGATTTCCGGAGAATGCACAAGAACCACAGTACCGGCGAAATGTCCGTCATGCCGTGCCTCTTGCTCTTCACGAATTGCTACGCTGTCATGTTTTACGCCATCGCCATCGACAACATCATGCCGCTCTTCGCCGTGTCCATCCTGGGAATTGTCACTGGGGTCTTCTTCAACTACTTCTTCTATCGCTGGGCAGCCGACAAGCGTGCCGTCATGATCGCTTTCATTGGGTCCTTTGCTGTATGTCTGCTAGTGACCATTTATAGCGTTCTGGCGCTGACCGGGCATACGGGGCAGTCGAAGTCGTCCATCGGAACGACACTCGGATTCATAACTATCGGCACAACCCTCGGGTTGTACGTATCGCCGATGGCTACGATCTCTCGAGTACTTCGGACCAAGACGGCAACGTCGATGCCCTTTACAATGGGAGTCGTGAACGTCTTCAACAGTTTTTGTTGGGGGACGTATGGCGCGTTGATCGGGAACGTGTTCATTTTGGGCCCAAACATTGTAGGATTCCTTCTCGGCTGCGCTCAGCTAGTGCTCACGTTTGTTTACAAGCCCGAACGACTTGCATCGATCGAAGATGACCAAGAGGAAGACGCACTATATGTAGTAGTTCTCTCACCTGACCAGCACGGAGATCAAGACAAAAAGATCGGTTTAGCTTTCAAGGAGAAAAGTCCGAGTTTCGTGGCCCTGAGCTCTCCTCGGCATGTGAAACCGCAATCAAGTTGAAATTTTCCTTGCCTGGACTAAACACTTGAAACTTCATTTGTAAGGATAATTGTGTGCGAGAGCGAGTGGCTTGTTTTGCCAGTCTCAACGGTTGTGTTCAGGTGTAAGCTCAGTTTTATTTATTTTTTGGCACAAAATGAATGGAAATTAGCTAGTCTTCAAACTGGAATCCTCTGTACGCCTCGTTCATTATGCACGCAATTCTTCTTGGCTGCGACATCTTGTTGGCTTACATATACTTTTCATGGGATCCATTCAGAAAATAATATATTGATCTTCATTGCTGTTTCGTGTTGGTACACTGCACAAATTCCCTCCCAAATTTGTTGAAAGCCTCCCATCTAAGTCATGATTGCACCACGAAATCAGCGTCCAAAGCGGAGGTTTCAACGATAGCATCGATCCCTAGCGGTTTGCGCTTGAGACTGCAAATTTTAAACTATTCATTCGATCTGATGGCAGCATGACATGATCTTCATCACTAACTCCAAGTAGGTTTTCAGCGCTGAAATCGCCGGTGGTGGTGCTCACCTGTGGATAACGTGGATCGGTTGGCTCCAAGACCTGACTTCGAAGCGCCGTGCAATCGATGGATCGTGGATGCACTGCGTCGTTGTTCATCAGGCTGGACGAAAACATCCCGCATGAAGATCAGTGCGTCAAGCCCTGCCCATTTGTACCACGTGAAGACCAACCGACAAAGACATGATCGCGAGCAAACTAACGATTGATCCGTCTCAGCCATTTGCAATCTTGCGTCCAAAAGCTCAGCACCAGGATTCAAACCGACAGACAAAACAATGGCCGCCTACGCTGTTGCTCTCGAGGTGTCCAAGGTGGTCACCATCATCACCACGCTCATGATGCGAGTCTCGCTGTTCCCGGACTGGAATCGGTGGCGCAAGACCCACAACACGGGCGACATGTCCGTGCTGCCGTGCGTTTTGATCTTCATGAACTCGTACGCCTCACTGTACTACGCCTACGCGACCGACGACTACATGCCGCTGTTCGCAACGTCGATGCTCGGAGTCATGGTAGGGTTCTTGCTCGCCTACTCCTTCTATCGCTGGGCTGCGGACCAGCGCGAGGTCGTGAGGACCTTCATCGTATCCTTCGTCGTGTGTGTCGTGATCACGCTCTACGACTTCCTCGCTCTCTGCGGAACTACGGGGCAGTCACACTCCTCAGTTGAGACGGCGTTGGGGTTTATCATGGTGACCTGCACGACAGGAATGTATGCATCCCCAATGGCGACAATCGTGCACGTTGTCAGGACCAAGACAGCGACGTCGATGCCGTTCACAATGGGGGTGGTCAATGTGCTCAACAGCTTCTGTTGGGGAGTCTACGGCGGGCTCATTCACAACATGTTCCTGCTGGTTCCGAACATCATCGGAGTGACGTTGAGCTTGACGCAGATGCTCGTCACTTACATGTACCGAAGCAAAGATATGGACGCCCAAGACGTCGTAGACGTTGTGGTCGTTACTGCATCGGAACAAGAGCAGATTGAGGGCTCGACGAACATCGAGCATTCTTGCAAGAGCTCAGATTTCATAGCGATCCGTTCTCCTTGTCACGGCGTCTCCAAATCTTGGCAGAAGACAAAAAGTAGCAGCAGACAACAGTGATCACTAGTATGCATACACGAAACGTGTCCACCGAAAGTCCCACGATACTATTGTCCATTGGTGAGTTATTGAGCTAATCAACAAAGGACTGTGGTTTTCACTTGCTCAATGCCTGACTCAAGGAGAGCTTTGCACTCTGCGATACCCGGTAATCGACGGATAGTGCGTGCAAGTTCATCAATGCACTAGGAATTGAACCGCGCGAAGACCGCCCTACAAAGACGTGAACTCGATACAGATCCGTCTCAGCCAGTTCCGCATTTGCTCTACAGTGAACAGCGTGCTCCTTTCTTAAAGCCCAAGACCACAGCTATGAGTGCCTACGCGATCGCCGTGACAATGTCCAAGGTGGTGACGATCATCACCACCGTCATGATGCGGATCTCTCTCCTGCCAGACTGGAATCGATGGCGGAAGACCCACAGCACTGGCGAAATGTCCGTGATGCCGTGTGTCCTGATCTTCACCAATTCCTACGCTGTGCTGTTTTACGCCTACGCTATCGGCGACTTCGTACCGCTCTTCGCAACTTCGATACTCGGTGTCGTGGTTGGAATCTTCCTCGCCTATTATTTCTACCGCTGGGCAGTAGACCAACGCGAGGTCGTCCGAGTCTTCGTCCTCTTCTTCTTCGTTTGTTTGGTGATCACAATCCACGCCGTCTTAGCGATCTGCGGACTTACAGGCCAGTCGCAGTCATCCGTGGGAACGACGTTGGGCTTCGTGACTATCGTGACGACGACAGGAATGTACGCGTCCCCGATGGCGACGATTGTCCGAGTGGTCCGTACCAAGACAGCGACGTCGATGCCGTTTACAATGGGCGTCGTGAATATGCTCAACAGCTTCTGCTGGGGAGTCTACGGCGCTCTGGTCCACAACATGTTCCTGCTGGCCCCGAATGTTGTCGGAGTATCGCTCAGTGCCACGCAGATGATCGTCACGTACTTGTACCGAAGCAAAGAGCGGATCTCATCGAGCGAAGATCTCCAAGGCGCCGACGTTCTGGTGATCTCTTCCGACCAAGACAAGGAACACGATATAAGCGGTTGTAAGAATCCAGACTTTGTGGCAATGGGCTCCCCTCGTCACGAGGACTCAGCGTTGCGACAGGACCGCCAACGAAGCAGCACACAGCAGTGAGTACCCAGTCAACGCAATACAGTAACGTTGGAAGTCAAGCTTGGACTTTGACCTACTGACCGCGTTGAAAACTGAATTCGACACGAAATATCTCGCAGTCTTGGCGACGCCGAGCGCGTTAGCTCCTTGGCAAGTGTATGTTGCCTCATTGCGACGACATAGATGGTGCAAAGTGCGACCAATCATGCCGGACGAAGCAGCAGGGAGCAGGATGTTGCGCTTGCCAAGTCTCACTTCCACTTGCGTCTCGAACGAAAAATAGTACTTTTGAAAGTACTTTTTGAAGGACAGTAGAGTTCAACCATGAGCGGCGCGGACACGGCCATCCTGGCCTTCAAGATCATCACCATCGTCACGACCCTCATGATGCGGGTCTCGCTGCTGCCGGATTTCCAGCGGATGCGGAAGATGAAGAGCACAGGCGACATGTCCGTCCTGCCCTGCGTGCTGCTGTACGCCAACTGCTACTTGCTGTGCTGGTACAGTTATGCCGTGGACAACATCATCCCGCTGTTTCTGACCGCGTCACTCGGCGTCATTGCGGGGATCTTCTTCGCTTTCTTCTTCTACCGCTGGACAGCGCACAAGCGCGACGTCATGCGGATCTTCGTCATTTCAGTGGTTGTGATGGCGCTCGAGACGATTTACGGTCTCCTCGCTCTGCTGGGTTGCACTGGCCAGAGTCGGTCATCTACAGGCACGACGTTGGGTGTCCTCGTCATCATCTCGTCCGTCGGGCTGTACGCGTCGCCCATGGCCACCATTCGCCATGTGATTCGGACCAAGACGTCGTCCTCCATGCCGTTCACTATGGGCGTCGTGAACGTGATCAACAGCTTCTGCTGGGTCGTGTACGCCGCTCTCGTCGATGACATTTTCATCTTGGTGCCGAACGCTTCAGGCGCGCTGCTAGGCTCGCTTCAGCTCATCCTGACGTTTATTTATCCACGCAAGGCGCCGTCCGAAGGCCAGATCATCTCCGCGACGATAAATGATCCTCGTACAGCATCGCTGTCGGTTGTGACTCACTCCCCAGCTCAGGACAACCGAGAAAACACCAAGAGTGGCGCAGTAGAAGGCGAAAACTTCGTCGCTTTACGCTCCCCACTGGTGTAAGCTGTCGATACCGTTATTGTAACCTATGGAGCATCAAATAGAGCCGCCATAGCGCTGCGAGTGCTTCATCAGAATGTTTGTCTTGTTTCACGCTTGGCTGCAAATTTACACTGCTTTACGTGACTCTAATCGCGAGATATTTTGCAGTTTTATGCTTGATCGACGCCAAGTCTAAAGTTTTAAACGTCTACGTGGTCAATTCTTCGGTCTCTGGGGGCGTAAGGTAGAACGACGAGTTAATATCAGCCAGCACCGTGCGCTCTCCCGACGCCTGGTAATTGCGGTGCAGCCAGTCCATGAGGTAGTAGTTGTATCGCTTCGCGAAGACGATGACCTTCTCGCGGTGGATCATTCGCGGATAAAAGCGGAAAAACCACTGCAGGATCTCTACGTGCTCGTTGCGACTCGCATTCACAGCCGCATCCATGGTGCACCCCTCCGAGCGCTTGTTGTGTAGGAACAGAAGCACCTCAAAGTGGCCACCACCAGCAGCTTTGTCCATAGCAGCAGTCGAACAACCCTCCGTACGATTTTTGTGAAGCCAATTGAGCGTGTCAAGTTTGCCGTGGCCGGCAGCGCCATCCATCGCAGCTTCCGTGCAGCCTTCCGAGCGGTTGACATGCAACCACTTTACGATACGGAGGTGTCCGCCAGCAGCGGCGCCGTCCATTGCGCGCACCGTGCAGCCTTCGATTCGGTTGTCGTGTAGCCATTTGACCACCTCGAAATGGCCGTTCGCTGCTGCTTCATCCATCGCTGCAGCAGTACAACCTTCACTGCGATGGTCATGCAACCACTGAAGCATTTCCAAGTGTCCGGCCGCGGCGGCTCCATCCATAGCTCGCTCGGTACACCCCTCCTCGCGATGTCGATGCAGGAATTTGACCACGTCCAAGTGGTTGCCGCGCGCTGCGCCGTCCATCGCATTTGTAGTACAGCCTCCACCTTTTCCTCTGCTTGATCGCGAGCTACTGCTGCTACTGCTCGCCACACTCGCAGAGCTGCTCACATGCTCCGCCTTCGGTCGGTACTTGTTGAGCCACATGACCGTGTGTAAGTGGCCATAGGCAGCAGCAGCATCCATAGCGCGCGTGGTGCAGCCCTCACTCCGGTTCGAGTGCAGCCACTGCACCAGCCCCAAGTGTCCGTTCCTGGCCGCACCGTCCATCGCATCCGTCGTGCATCCTTCACTTCTGTGGGCGTGCAGCCACTTGACCACGTCCAAGTGGCCGTTCATCGCTGTGTCGTCCATCGCCACGTGCGTACAGGCATAGTCTTTGCCCTTGCGATGTAGCCACTTGACCACTTCAACATGTCCGTTCGCCGCGGCGGCGTTCATGGCGCGGGGGGTGGCAATGCCCACTCCAGACTTGTGCAGCCACTTGACCACCTTCAAATGCCCCCCCGCCGCAGCGTCTTCCACCGGGACCCCTTGGTGTCTACACAGCGAGTGCTTGTCCATCCACTTGAGCATGTCCAGATGTCCACCTTCGGCCGCTTTCGTCGCCGCAGAGGACGACGCTTCGTGTCGCACTTGGTGCAGCCACTGGATCAGCTCGAGGTTCCCATTGGCCGCGGCCAAGTTCATGGCCCGGAGTTTCGTGGGCGGCCTCGTGTGTTCCTGTAGCCATCTGACCACGTTAAGGTGGTTGCCTTCCACTGCATAGCGCAGTTCATTGGCGCCCCAGAAGACGTGGTCGTGGTTGTCTTTCAACCACCTCAAGACTTGCAATTGTCCGTTCCTGGCCGCCTGCTCCACCGCGCGCGTCACGAGACCGCCCGGTTGGAATGTCAATAGCCACTGGATCATGGCCACGTCTCCGCGCGCCGCCGCGTGCTGCATGGCGCCCGAGAACTGCGCCTGCTTGTAGAACGCGTCCAACGTGATCATGGCGCCGGACCTCGCCGAGATGCCGCGCAACAGCCGCATGGATCCGAACGCCGCTGCCTGCGTTAACGAGCAGCTCGGCGAACAGTCCAGAAAGGCCTCGACGGCTTCCCACACGTGGGGCAGCGCCGACATGTGCGGACGCGAGCGACGCACCACGCGCACGCAGGTTAAAGGGCCGATCCACGTGCCTCCTGCATGGAATTCGTCGTCGACTGGCGGGTCGATTGGCTGCGTTGGGGCTACGGGTGCGATGAACTCCCGCGCGTGGTGGGACGTGTCCCAAGGTGTCCAGATCTCCATGCTGCGAATGGGGAAATGTGGCGGCTTCTAGGATCAGCATGAGCAAGTTCAGATAGCTGCAGACAGTGGAAGATTAACGGCTTTAATGACGAGGACCTTTATGTAGTGACGCAAGCGGAGAATGGTTATGTATTCGTTTGTGGAAAAAAATAGAAGAGTATCGGAGATGGGTTGTGGAGTTTAATTACCTGTGGAATGCGATAGATGAGGGAAGGAATCAGATTCTGGTGCGCGTGCGTTGCAGCGCGTCCTCTGGAGGACAATTCTGGTTCGACTGGAGGACACTTTGGCGAAAGCTGCCCTTGACTGGCCCTGTTTAGTGCCTACCGGTGTCTGCAGCATGTTATCCACAGAAAGCATCTGAAATCCCACAGCGGGAACTCGATGGTCGGTGGTCAGAACAAGTCTGACTTTGACTGGAGTCGAGGCGTCTCCGTTGCGATGAAGGACAAATCCAAGTGCGCGCTGCGATGGACGGAGCGTGAAAGGGCTTTGTCACAAAGTTTGTGTGTACACTGTGCCAACTGCATAGGGTGTCGTGAACGGCTATCAAGGGATCCGCAGAGGTCAAGTGCTCACTACCGATGTACTGTACATGTATTAAAATATCAATACAGTACAGTAGAGTGCAGTGTCGACTTGTGATGCTTTGATGTGCACGTCGTTGACAACAGGATGTATTTTAATACATGTATGTTTGTTGTGTAGCAACGCAGGCGAGGAGATGTACACTGTACATTGTACAGTAAACGATGCCACAGTTGAGGAGCATGCTTGTCGCGACGTGGTCGGCATCGTTGATTTGTATTACCTCCGTAATGGTCTCTGCGACGCGAGCACCGCAACTCACGTGTCCACATACCGGATACCTGTAGCAGCGTTGCTGGGGTGAGGTCGAATTGGTTCAGGATTGATCGTGGTTCGACACTGCGTTGCTGGGGTAGAGACGTAAGAAAAAGATCTCTGTCTTTCCACTCCTTGGCCGAATTAATCGTAGTGACAAAAGCATACAAGAAAAGCAGCAGAGTGAAATAATTAATATCTGGATGCATACAGATAAATCTATTATGCAATTATGCGAGGCCACGTCACATACAAAAGTATTTGGTCTTGCTTCGCTGCGTTCTGCAAAGTCATTCGCAACGCTCCTGCAAGAAAAACTTTTGCAAACTTGGTGCTCGGCTACATGTAACCGCCCCCCTAAGACTGTGTGCATACCCACTTCATATTACCGGTAATAAATAAAAGGCACTTTGCCATGTCCATCTGGATAAAGCATACTGTAGCATCATTGTGAGCTAAGCACTGTCACACGGTACGATGACAAGAGTACATTGAGTAATGAGTCTACAAAGAATCTAAACACAACCGGACGGCCCCGCGCTTGCAGGGATGGTACTATTACCACATGCCGTTCCCACCAAGCACCGGAAGCTGAGCTTGTAGCTGCTTCGGAAGTACTGTACTTTTAACGTAGCGTGCCATACGTTGCTTGCCAGTACCCCTCCACTCCGCTTGTGTCGTATTCACCATTCCTCAGCCATTCTCGAATTTGCGAACTTCAGCTCCAATTGCCAACTTCCGCGTACCCCGCCTACAATATCCAACGCGATGCCGATCTCGCGAAACCTGACGACCCTGCTTCTTGCCTCTTCGATCAACCTCGGCTCCTCGCTGTACGTCCAGTTCCAGTACGGCGGCAAGTGGGTTGACGTTGGGAATCAAGACTTCAACGCTGTCGTCTACAGCGACGCATACGCCAACTTTAACCAAGTGGGTGGAAGCTACCAGAGCTCGGGGTCTGGGTGGACAAGCGGCGTTATTTGCAGTAACTACGACGATGGGTCCTACCCTGCCGCAGATGTGACGTTCACCGTCACAGGACAAGCTGCATACGGCCAGGACGACGACCTCGGGATATCGGGTTGGGACTTCCGCGACTTGTTCGTCCAAACGATGTGGCAAGACATCCAGGAGATCACCAATCCGACGGGTTGGTCCGTGTGCTCGCCAAAGCTTTCGTCACCGGGCTGTGGGGGAATGGCTTGTGCCAGCAGCTGCTACCCGACCAACAACAACCCGCAGTGCACGGAGCTCACGTGGGGTCACAACATGCCAAGTATTCTTCGCGTCAACACTTACGACGACGACGGCACCTTGCGCGCTGAGTTCTTTGAAATCCGACTGACAGACATTGCTTCGGGTACAGCCGGAACGCGGGGGTGCCCACCAGCAGTGAACGAAGCAGCGTTAGCCATCGGGTTGATCCCAGCCATCGGCAGCACTGTGAAAACAGCAGTTCAAATGGTTTGTGCAGTAGTCTAATGATATTTTGCTGTTCGTCCGCCAACGTCCGTGATGTGCGGAACGATGCGAAACCTTAGTCACAAATCTGCTGGTTCAACTAGGTAAGGTTAGATAGATTCCACAATAAACTTAACGTCTTCTGCCTCCGTAGTGCGAACGTATCGGAAAAGAGACCCACAAACAAGAAATTTGATTAACCACTTTAATTTCTACTTCGTTACAAGAAGCAAAAGTTTGGTCTCTGGTCCGTCAGTCACTGGTGTGCTGGAATTCTTGAATCAATCGCTCTGTACCGTGAAGAACGAATCGACCACGCGCCATTCATTCACTCACCTTCTCAGCGGGACCTGCGCTGCGAGGTTAGTCGCGGCGGAGACGCTGCTGGCTCGGGCCCTGCGGAATGTTCACGTGCGGGGACATGTCCGTGCCGAAGAGACCGAAGTGCTTCTCGTACTCCGCGCCAGTGTAGCTCACCGTCGTGTCGTACATCATGAACCAGTACGACTGGCCCTTGTCCGCAGACCACGTGACGTAGTCGTTCAGGTACTGCTGCATGCCTTCGTACGACGGCTGGTTCTCGCCGTAGTTCTCGCCGGCGTACGGCCAGCCCGTCTCCGTGAGGTGGAGCTTGTTCGGGCCGAATTTGGACGTCATCTGGTCCCATTGCGCCTGCAGCTTCTGCACGGACGGCTGCGAGCCCGGCGTGAAGAACGGGTAGATGTTGACGCCGATGTTGTCAACGGCGTTGGCCAGCGTCCAGGCGCCGTCGGCGTTCAGCCACTCGTTGATGCGCTGCACGGACCCCACCGGCGTGTTGCCCACACAGCTCCTTACGCGGTTGATGAAACCCACGAGCTGGTCAGCCGAGTACTTGCCGAAGCCGCCGTTCTGGAGGTCCTCGTTGCCGACGTACACGGCCTCGACGGCCCAGGGGTTCCTGCTGTAGCCGTCGCACACGGCCTGGATCTCGGCGTCGATGCGGTTGGGGTCGCACAGCTGCACGCCCACCGCGACGCGGATGCCAGCGGCCGCCGCCATGTCGACGGCGTTCACGCCGCTCATCTGCGCCTCGTACGTGCGGATGCTGGAGAAGTACTGCGACACCTGCTTCATGTCGTTCGCGAGCACGTCCCAGTTGACGGTCGAGTGGTGCCACGGCGCGTAGCACACGCCCGTGTTGAGGCGAGCGGCGTCAGCGGAACCGACCGCGGCGGCGGTGGCAACAGCGAAGGCAGTCGCGAGCTTCATCACTTTACTGCTTTAGTAGCTGCAGACAAGCTTAGCGGTTGCTGTGAGGTCCTTGCGCTTGACACGGAAGGTTGGGGAATGCAGTCTCAGTCCGACGGCCCTGTCGGCGATAACGATAACCGCAGCGAAGACCTGCCGTCCAAACCCATTGCCAACGGCCCGTTGGTACGCGACACACCCAGAGTGGAGGACTGGTCGAGGTCCACATGGCAGTCATCTGTACGGTGTCGGATCGTACGGCGGAGGATCCAGTCGCGATCTCCGAGATCTGCTCTCGCGGTCCGCTGGGATTGTGCGCCCATGGTAAACGCTGAGGTAAACTATGAACCGTGCAATAAGTGCACCGCCTCTTTCGAGACTCGAGGAACGGAGACTGCAAAGATCAAGCCAAAGACCAAGTGCACTGCACAGTACCATCGCCTCTCGAACTATTAAAGTATACATGTACGGGCCGGGCGGGTCCATTCTCAACGGGAAATCGGATCGATGGGTGGCGTCAGACTCCCCGTGTGGAAAGCTGCTTCAGCACTTTTCGAACACTTGAAGTTTGTGCACAAATGCACTCGCGGGCGGCGCATGGAGCGCCGAGACTACCGCTTTGCTCACAGACAAGCCGCAGAAACGGCACGAAAAAGTGCGAGTTTCCATTGTCCGTTCCACGCGAAGCAACGACGAAAGGCAAGCTGGGTGAACTCTTTCGTCAAGTTCTTCTAATAACGGAGCGTCAAGAGCCAAAATCAATCGATTGTAGAATTGTATCTTGACGTTGACTCGGTTCCCCACCGAGGCCCTAGCTCAAGAGCCGAGCCCGCAAACATCACGCAGCATCGGGCAACGGAGCTTCAATCGTGATGGTCAAGTTCGTGCCGTGACGACGAAAGTTAACCCACGTTTTGGATTTTAGAGGTGGGGCGGCGTCGTGTGGTCGACGACTCGCACGGACAAAGGTCTTCGGCCAGCGCGGCTGGTGTGGGAACACTTGTACATGACGGAGTGAAGGGCTTTTGCTCTGCTCTCGAACGAGGCAGCGTACACTATACATGTATCGCCTGACTTGCTCAATAAGGTTAATGTACATCGAGTCGAAACAGCTCCTAGCTTTGACCTCTGGCTGCTATTCGAATGTTACCATCCCGATTCGAATGATCCCTAATCGCGATGAGAGTGCGGAAGCTCTGTGTGGATGAGGGCACGTGTTACTGATACCGAAAAATGGCCCAAATAGGAGGGATGATTGCATCGAATAGGTCTTTGTTAAAAACGTATATCAAAGCGAGGACGGGTGTCATCTCGCACAAATCACAAAAGTCGAAGATGCTGACAGGAAAACTACACCCAAGCCTCACCTCAACCCCGCTGGGAGCGCGGTGACAGAACCCTAAGCCGAGCGAGATTTGACCATGCTTGGTCCTGGGTTTAAGCCCGCGTGCTGCGCACACGAATCATAAACCACAGGCGTTGTTTCGGCTTGCCGAGCAAGTAGGCTGTCACCCCCCCCCNCCCTCCCGCTTGTCAAGGCTCAGTTACAGATCGTCATACCGAAATACAAAAATGCATACAGGAATTTCGGTATCACTAGCGTGTTCTGTGAATATGATGCACGCAACTTCGCAATTCCCGTTCCTGTTGTCTGGCTGCTGCAAGAACATGTACCAGATAAGCACAGCTTTGATCTTTCATGGTGAAAAGAGGCATGTACCGGTATCGTTGCACCTGCCGTCTGCACACGTCAGCTGACCAGTGTTTAACTTCCCAAACTCGTTGCTTGTGTGGAATGGACAAGTGTTGGTTCTGGTGGGGAACGCGTTCTGTTGTCAAAAGTAGGTTAACACCTCGATTTGTGCGTGTACTTTTCAGAACCTATATAGGTACACGTACAGCAACCGGAAACTTGGTCCTATGCGCGATCAGCCCCACCGAAAGTACGAGCTGCGCTGCGACAGTAGTTATCCACGCCGC
>KV724456.1:0-13988 GCA_000500205.2 Phytophthora lateralis | reverse complement strand
GCTTCAACACATCAACGAGGTCTCGCTGTTGACTGGCCGTTGCGCTCGGGTTCGTAACATTCGAGCCTGAGTAGTCGAGGACCATCGCCGATGCTTCCGTCAGGTCCGGTAGAAACGCCAATTCGTGGGCGTAGTCTGTCAGCTCGATCTCGTTTGCCACATGCTCGGATGTGTCGGCATTGACATCATTGTCCTCTGAAGCACCTCCGGTAGTAACGTCGGCCATCGCTGCCACGAACGCTGTTTCCAATCGAGCCTCCGAATCTTCGCCGGGGGTTGACCTCGATTCTTCACTTCTCGAGTGACCACCGTCATCCCCCCCCCAGAGGCCTCTGAGGTCACGGAGTCAGAGCCTTCGCCGGATGAATCGTCGCTGGTTACCTCATTCGAGGGTCGCAGTGTGACTTTCATGGACGGTCGGTCGTACCTTGTCGACTCTTCGGCGTTGTCACCAGCGCGCGTCCATTGGTCTGCACCTTGCTCTCCCGAGTCGTCGGTCGGCCGGGATAGTATGCCGCGAGGAGTCGGGTAGTCTCGTCGTTCCAGTGTTGGTGGTTGGCTGGCCAGCCATCGTTCATAGATCTCACACTCACGCTTAAACAGAGTCTCATCCCGACACTCTGCATACGCCAAAACTTGCCATTCCTCGTACTTGGTCGAGCACAGTCTAGCATACCCATGCCTTTGCGTGAGGTCGCCTTGTCGCACCCAGAGCAGTACTGATTCGTGTTTCGCGCAATGGCAACCTTCGGTGACACGTTAGCCAGCCGAACCATCGTCGGCTGCCCCCTTCGAGACCTCGTTACGGTAGGCACCAAGTTCCCCACCCGATGAATCCACACGTCATGGGTGCTCAGAGGTGGTCGTCGCCGAGGCAGTTTGAAGTCGTGCCATTCCCGTCCAGGGATTGATAAATCTTCGGTCGGACCTCCGGCTACTTGCATGCTATACGGCTCAGAATCTTCAGCTCTCTGAGACTTCACCAACGGCACCATCACTTCATCTGGCAGCCTTGCTGTGTCATGGAACAGACCCAACCGAACGCCGGATGGAAGCATGAAGTCCGTTCCTAGGACCACATCAACTCCCGCGCTGTGGTCCATAATCCACAGTTCGAATTCGTACACCCGTTCCCACCCGAGGGTGATCTTAACGAGCGTTCATCGACGAGTTTCCATCACCCCAGGGTTGATGCCTCGCACTTCCAGGCTCCGACCATGGTCTGGGACCTCGTGTACACGCAGTCACTTTGCATACGACGCAGGGATGACGCTAACATTCGCTCCGGTGTCCAGCAGAACCCTCGTTCGCGAGTCATTCACCGCTCCATTAACCATTGCTCGCAGCCGCTTCCTCCTGTCGTAGCGCTGGGACCACCACCACCACCATTCTCTCGCCAGACAGCAGCCTTATCGTCTGACCAAGGTCTCGGGGCCGGTGCTTGGTCACCACTGCTTCAGCTTTGTCCACACATGTCACATTCACTTCACTCTCACCGAGGCTTGCGCCTCTCTCCTCTTTATTATCCGTCGTTTTCACACAACCCATATTCAAGTCATCAGGCCGTTTGCACCAACCCGCGAATGCGCACAAATAGTCCGCATCCAGCGCAGGTTCGGCTAACTGTGGCAGCCCGATTGGAACCAACCCAGTTTCAGTTGGCGGGCTGCCTAGTTTAAATGACTCCCATAGACGAGTTCTTGCAACTCTGGCGAAACGTCCTTCTTCTCGACCTTTGCTCGGAGGAGGTTTGCGAGCTCTTGGAATGCTTCGCACTTCCCAGCATCGTGGACCTGCTTGCACATCGTGCACCTCTTGAAACAGTAGTGCGCCGAGTGTGTAAGCCCACCACAGGCAGCACGCGGCGTCGGCCGTCACGTCAGCCTTGGCCTCGGTTGTCTCAGTCATGCGGGTATTGGCCGTTGCTACCCCTCGGTCGACGATTGTCGGCACGAGCGAACGTTCCTTCACCGGCGGTACGACGTTCGGTGTCGTTCCCGGCCGCTACATGGTCCTGCTCGTCGGTCGGTGGGTAGCCGTCATCAGAGTACTCGTCAGAGGAACCATCATCATCGCCAGAGTAAGGCTCCGGGCCATACTACACGATGTCATCGTATCCACTACTCTGTTTTTCAGAGTGTCCTTCTCGTGAGTCGACCGACCCCTCCACGTTCAATGCGGCAACCATATCAGTCAGCGCCTCCGAGAGTGTGATCCTCGGCCCGTACTGTCGCTCGTTCCAGCGTCGGTTATCATCTCGGTATCGATCATCTCGGCGACGGCTGTCATCTCGATCGCGACAGTAAGTGTTCCGGGGATCCTCGGAGTGCCCACCAACACTACGCCGTCCATCATCTTGACCTCGAGAACGCCGGACCGAGGACTCCCGTCCCGTTTACCGTTCATGGCGTCGAAGGGTGTCGTTGATCATGTCTTCCAGATCGTGGATATTCTTCACCCGGACATGGCATAGATGCTCTTCTAAACATCGGTCATCACCCGAATCGAGGAAGTGCTCGACGTGGTCCTTGGCATCACTTCCGCCATGCTCGAAACTGAACCCCAGCGTTGCGAGCATAACCGTTGAGCCGGTTGAGGTAGTCGCACACATGCTCCTTCTCCTCTCGCTTCGCCGAGTAGTACCGAGCCTTCGCAGACTGGTTGAAGCGGGAGCAGTAGTACTTGATGAACGCGTCACTAATCAACTTCCACGTCCGTCTGGTTTTGCGCGGGAGCTGTCGGTACCAATGCAGAGCTCCGTCCTGGAGGCTCAGCTCGAACGCCATACACCACTCGTTGGGGGGCGTGTGCATTCCCTTCATTTCGTAGATGAAGGATCGGAGCCATTGCATGGATTTCTCGCTCTTATCTCGGAGACCGAGGTATGGCTTGATGTTGCCAAGCGGAAGGTGAGTGACAATTTCGAGCCTCGGTGCCGAGCCCTCGTTCTCGATAGAGCTCAACTCGCGGATTTGGCGGGACCACTCTCCCGGCAGGTCACTTCCGAGGTCTTCACCGCCGAACGAGGCCTCGTCCGACGATTCGTCGTGCAAATGGTAGCGTCAGCTAGGCGTCCGGCCGGTACTTCGCCCCGCCGTCGGCGCGGTGCGGGCACCCTCGGTATCCCTCGCCAGTTGTTCCATACGGGTCGCCGACCTCGGCGTAACCATGTGCGAGTCTTGAGAGTACGCCGTGGCCGTGACCTTCGTCGAAAACACGCCAGCCCCGGCCAACCTTTCAGGTTGTCGTCCAGGGGTCGTTGGCAACGGAATTCTGGACGGTTCAACCGGGTCCGCTGTTCGAGAAGTGCTCGACCGACGGTTAGGGCCGGGTTCCGCCACCCCGAAGACCGACCGAAGCTTCCGCTTCCACTTGCGGAGTAGTTTTCGGGTGTCCAGATGTGTAAGTCGGTCTCGATCGAGAGTGCTTGGGGTTCACATCCCATGGTTCGGAAGAGCTGCACCGTATCCTCGGCCACATGTTGAGTGCTCCAAGATTCGATAGGGACGGTCAATTCGCCGCCGAGCTCCATCCAGACAGCTTGGCGGACCACCTTTGGTGCGAAGGACTGCATCAAGTTGCTTTTTGTTCATCATGACATTCATGCATCGGCCCAAAACCTTGTTGGCAGTCGGGGTATCTACATTGGCTGGAGGCCGACCGACGATTCGCACCCTCGGCCATCGTCAACGATCGTAGATCGTCAAGTCCACCATCGTTGTCTCCGTGAGCTGGTTCAGGACCAGCCACTTCGTTCAACTCCTCGGTGAGGTTCCGCGTGAGCGACCTCACCCCTCCGCTACGTCCTGCAAAGACCGTAGCGGCTTCCGAAAGCTCGGACATCGCTGCCTTCCCTTCCAGGTAGTCGTCTTCATCATCTTCCTTGGCTTCAGAGTAGTCCATCCGCTCGTTGAAGCTGTCCGAACGCTCGTTGATCGACTCCAAAGTGCTTGGCGTCACAAGCGTCGCACCGGAACGCACCGAGGCCTCGGTGTGTGCTCCACTCGACTTCATCGGCGTTTCTGGTACCGCTGACTTCGCCCCTTTCGTCATCTTCTCTCTTCTTCTCTCTGCTCGAATGTTCGTTAGGGTAAGAACCTTTATACAACCAAGACACACAGAAGGTCACATCAATCCCGGGTCGTGGCACCAGCTGTCGTGTAGGAATATGCAGAAAATCTCACTACAAATCGGTATGAGTCCCAACAACAACACTCGCTTCCCCTCGTCAGGTCAACGAGCGTTGGATCAATACCTGAAGACCAGGAACGATCCCTTACACCAGGTTGGCTGTGAACTCTCTGTACACCAAGGTTGAGTTAAGTCAACCCAATATTGCATCCTAGCCCTCGCTTGTGGCTAGTGGTGCAGGTTATTGGGTTGACCTAACTCAACCTTGGTGTACAGAGAGTTCACAACCAACCTGGTGTAAGGGATCGTTCCTGGTCTTCAGGTATTGATCCAACGCTCGTTGACCGGAGTAAGGCAAGCGAGTGTTGTTGGTGGGACGCATACCGATTTGTAGTGAGATTTTCTGCGTATTCCTACACGACACACCTCATACAACCTGTGCTACCTGTATAAGCTCCGCACCTGCCGCACAAGTATTGCCCTCGGAGCCTCGCGTCGGAGCTGTCCCCGCCGAGCTGTGGCCTCATGTATGGGTACGGGCAGTCTTATCCTGTAAGGGGGGGGGGAATCGTCGTCGTTACTGGATTAGAGCTAGAGTTGCAAGTTTGGGGTTCGAGTGGTTGGATGAAGCGTAAGTATGGCGCGTGCTGTGTGGCGCCTGTCGCTTACTTGTTTTTTGGGGGGTTAAGAGGTCCTCTATTTGTGTTTAGCTAAGAAACTATAGAGTCCTGGTCCTGTCGCTTACTTGTGTGAAATCACCATATTTTGTGTGATATCTCTGATTCTGCTTTGTGATTTTCCTATTTCGTCGCGAAGTGCATACCAATATGTAATATGATTACTGTTCTGAAAGTACGCTTGACCAACGTAAACACCAATCTGCACTTGCGAAGATTGCTGTTCCGAGAGAACCTGAGCTAAACAGCAGAAATTGAAATACAGTACATGTATAATATACATGTAGTAAATTGAACACCTCGCGCTTTGTATCGAGTGAACCAATAAAAAAAAATAACTTTGAGAAAAAACTAAATAGGAGTGTACAATACCAAAATTCGAGTGGCATGATTATTTTTAAATATATCCTGTCATTATCAAAAACATCCCGGATTCAGGCTGTTAATGAAACGAACGAAAATCATTCATCGTGGTTTCTAAAGCGAAGACGCGACTCGCTAGGCGTACTGTACAAATGTAAATCCCTAGCGCAGATCTGTATATTCCTTTCTGGCCCTACGCGTGCGACAGTGTGTTTACCTCCTTAGAACGGTTCGTAATCGGCGAGGCAAAAGTACACGAGGTATTTCCTGGCCAACGTCCACAATCACTCCGCATTTCTCCCTCCGGCACCAAAGTTCATCCAATATCCCAACAACTGATCTACACTAACTATGCGTTTCGCCCACTTCCTGCTCGTCGCCACGGCTACTCTTCTCTCTAGCTACAGTGCTGTCTCGGCCGACTCGGATGATCATTTCCCGATGGCGACTGCGTTTGAGACTATAATTCCAGTCCGCGCTCTCAATACTGCTAACGGCAAGAGGCTCTTGCGATCCAACTAGGAAGAAGACGAAGGTGACGGAGATGATGAAGATGGAGAAGAGAGAAGTACCACGGCACCGTAAGTGGACAGCGAGGGCGGAATCCTGGGCGAAAGACGAAGTCTCAGATTTGGGACAAGTTGACCGGCTTGGGTAATAGCTTGAACGGGGAGAAGTACAATCTGTTTTTGGTCGCCTTCCTGAAGTGGAACCCCTGAGAAAGCTTGACGATGATTGGACTATCCTCTTTGTAGCACATGTCAATTCCATCTCATTTGTCTACCACAACACTTCCTGTGTGTGTCTTGGCATCGCCATCCAGTTGCTGTCGAACCCCCGACGAACCTACCAGCGGTCTCGACTCCAGCTCCGCCTACAATGTCATGATGTATATTCTCAAGGCGCAAGCACGTCGTGTGCACTCGTCTATGGTCTACGACATGTTCACGAATGCCATTGTGCTCTCGGAGGACCGACCGTGTACTGCGGCTCTCAATCCAACAGGATCTCGTACTTTGAATCCATTGGATTCACCAGCCCCAAGCACATGAACCGGGACCAATATTTTGTAAACCTAGTGAACATGGACTTTGAAGACCAGGTTGGCATCACCAAGTTGGCCTACGCCTACGCTCACAGCAACATGAAGAAGCAGCTAGTAGAGTAGCTCTCGACTAAAATATTACTTGTCTGATCAATGTGTCCACCGCTCGTGGGGTGCTTGGTATTGTGGAATGCAATCGAGCAACCACGGCAGCCTTGTTGATGCTGTCTGATGTGCTGCTTTGTCAATCTTGCGGCCTGGAAATATTCAACCTCCTTCGTTGGCATGCTGTTAATAGGGAAACACAACTAGGCCGCCATCTTCATGGTCTCCACAACTGTAAACGACACATCGCTTGTCACGACTCGAAACGTCTTGGCCACTCAGTTACACGCGCGGGTCTTCACACCAACCAACCAGCAAACCCGTCAACAACTCCATCCTCGTGCGTTGATATCACCGTCCACCACCTAGGACGTCTGCAAGTTCATCAGGTTCGTACGTTGTGATACTATCCAAAGGTGCAGCCCCATTCAATGGCTCTCGCTGCCGACGAGGGAAGCGCTCGATGAACGAGGGTCCCTTAGACTCGACCTGGTAGTCGTCGGCTCGGATTTTCACGGACGACCCAACGTTGTTCGGGTGCTTCTCCCATGCCAAACTCTGCGCGGTCTCCCGCGCTGTCCAGTTGCCAAGTGTGTCGGCCACGTTGCCATCTAAGACCTTTTGTACATCGCACGGGAAGAACTGCGACTGGTTAAAGCACGGCGACATGTGTGGCTGCAGTCCTTGCGGGCCGAGCTGAGCTTGTTGCTGGTACTGCAGCTGGATCGACACTTGCTGGTCGAACGCTTTGATGTACGCGTCCAGCTCCTTCTGTGGCTGGCATTGAGCTGAGCCCCGTGCAAAGGTTTGGTACTGGTCAACCACGTCCGAAGCGTACGGAGAAGTGGTGCGGCACGGCAAACAGCCGCTCTCCTGTTCGTCCAGCGTAGTGCCAGCCAGTCCAGCGACTTGAAAGCACTGCGAGCCGTACGTGAATAATGGTGGAGCCGTTGGTCGACCTTCCCAGTGACGGCCATTCCAGTACGAAGCGCGGTCGCGCAGCATCCCTGGGGACAGGAACTCGCGGAACGGCTTGATGTCGTCCCCCAGCACGGCTCCGTCGGCCGAGTCCGCGAGCCCAAACAGATCTTCACTGAAGGCGAAGAAGTTGAGAAGAGCTTCCCGTCCTTCGAAGTCGCCCTCGACCTCGCGTAGCAGGCCGCGAGTACCCAAGTAGTCGTCTGTGAGAGCGCTGATGGCCACGTACTTGGCCCGTCGTCGCTCCACTACCTGCAGCGGGCCTGTGAGCCGATCGGGACCGGTAGCGTGCACGGCGTTATCGATTTTCAGCTTGTTGCGGGCGTCGTCGACGAGGCTAGTGGTGGAGCTGAACCACGCTGCATAGTCGGCCTTTGTGATGCTGTTCGTAGTCGAGTTTGTCAGTGCGGCCAGCACCTCCGGCCGCGCTAGAGCAGAACCTAAATCCTTCACCATGAGCTTAATCTCGACCTGCGAGAGTGAGCCGGAGCTGTCGAAGTCGTACGATTTGAAAATGTAGTCGGGTGCTTGTAGCAGCAACGAACGGAAGCGCTCGTAGTACACGCGACCGTCAAAGGACGGATCCAACACGAAGATGGCAGCATCCAGCCGAGGCATCTGCCGATACCACAGCGCTCGGGCGAGTTCATTCTCGTCCAGGTAGCCGTTCTTGTCCAGATCGAATCGATCGAAGAGAAGATTCGGGTCGACGCCCAGCCAGTTGTCGAACTCGGTGAAGGTGATCACTCCGTCCTTGTTGGTGTCCATCCTGTCGACTTGGGCCCACTTCATATGGTTGAAATCTGCGATTAACGCATCCACCAGCTCGGCTGTGAGCTTCTTGAGCGCCTTCTGCTCCTCAAGTTGCGCTATCTCGTAGGACGTGATTTTCCCATCACTGTCGCGGTCGATCTCGGCAAGATCAAAGGACGAGTACTTGCTCTTGAAGTCCACGCTCACAGGAACGCCCAATGTCCCCAGGAGTTCGTCCAGAATCTCCGTATCGTTGGTGGGAATTGTGTTCTTGGTGAGCTCTTCCTCGTTCGGGTAAGTGTACTCGATCGTTGGGTCATTCTCAATCTCGTGGCGTCGACGCTCTCCAGCAAAGCGCTTGAAGATGAACAGCGTGATGTTGGTGCTGAGAGCGTCAAAGTAGTTGCCTCGCCAGGTCTTGGCATTTTGTACTTGAAATCCCCAAGAAGTGTACGCCGGCACAGACGCCGTAGGGATAAAGGCGCTGTTGGCATCATCGTTCGGGTCCTTGTAGCGAGTTTCAACAACAGCGGGCGTCGTGGCGTTCGCAGATTGAGTCTGCGCCTGGCCCACAATCGCCTTCTTCTTCATCCCATCCGGGCAAACATCTTCCGGCTTCTGTGGCACCGTCGTGACGGACACGCAGCTGCTCGCGTTCACAAGCGAGCAGCAGATAACTTCCCATGGAGTGTCCTCCATGCGCCAGCGCTGCAGATAAATATCCGTTGGATCATCGTAGCCCATGTGATGAAAAGCGCGATGGTAACTCAATCCAAAGTCGGTCACGGTTCCTCCGTCTTTTGCTGTACTTGGCATCTGCACACTCTGCCAAAGCGGATCCATGACAGGCCTAGGCAACCAGTACTCGACCGTCTTGTAATACGTCCGCACGAGATACGCAACGTCTTCACCGCTCGAGGATGGAAAAATGGCGACAGTCTGATCGTACGTCTCGTTAACGCTCTGTCCTCCTGGTGCTTCTAATGGTGCTGCGTCAGGGTATAAGCTACGAACAAACGAGAAGGGCCCATTCGGGTATTCACTGCTTGCCACGCCTGTAAGACCCATCGTGTTCGCAGCAGACGACGAAGCACTGTCGACGTGCATCCACATGACAAAGCGCTTAGTGGCGCGATTGAAGATCACTTTAGGTCGGTCAGCGAGTAAGCCTCTATTGTCTTCTTGACGGTCTCCAAACGGATCCGTCAGGTTGGTGAATTGAAGCATGAGTCCTTCGTTACGCCACTCGTTGTAGTCAATACTAGAGCACGCGCCGATCCCCCCACGCCCCGTGTCGATATCAAACACCTCCGAGTACCAGTACACGCTTGGGTGTTGAGGGACATCAGGTTCTGGCGATGGCGAACTAGCACTAGAGGCCCCAACTTCCGCTTCCCAATCGATGCCAGTCTCCAGCGGCTCCACAATGAAATTATCGAGCGGAAGACCCTCAATCGTCAATAGTTCTGCATACGAAATCACTTCTTCTCCTTCATTCCCCGTTAGCGTTTCCGCTTGCTGCTCCTCGTAGCTGCTTTGGTCAGGAGTTTCGCTTTCTTGCTCTCGAACGTCGTTGAAAAATGCTCGATGTGGTGCACCGTCGAACGGGACGATGCCATTGTTGTCGTGCTTGTACACTTCCTGCCTTGGCAAGTGGCTGTCGTGATGAACCATCGGGTGATACGTACTAGTCCCCGGCTTCTGGGTTGACTCGGCCCATAACTTACGCCACGTACGCTTCGTCGTGAGAACTGCTCCTTCATTCTCACTTGCAGCGTCTGCAGCCGCGGCGTCTGGGATGTTCCTGATCCAAGGACACGAGAACCCCAGCAAGTAGTCCTTCCCCACGTAAATCTCGTCCCACCACGTAGACATGGCGTGAAAGTTGTCGAGACTCAACGCAGCCACACTTTCACCCTCAAACGCTGCTTCATTCACCTTCAGCACGTCGTTAAGGCGAATAGAATACCTGTAAGTGCTCCAATCGAGCGTCATATCCAACTTGTACCAGCGATCAGTTTGCACTTTGTCGTGGAAAATATGTCGTGGCCATTGGAAAGTGTTTGCTTCGTGTGCAAAGCTGCCGTCAACTAACGCAATCGCAATCATAATTTCATTTTTTGCCAGGGCGGCATCGCTCCCGTGAACCCCGAAGATGGCTCCACGGTTCACTGCCAGTGTTCCTCGCTCAAGATTTCCAACGCGAACGAAGTACGAGATGCGTGTGGGTTTACCAGCCTCAGCAAGTAAAAATCGTGGTCCGTTGCGAGACACTTGACGTGCTTCTGACGATAAATACGCTGACCCACTGGCGTATCGCTCACTACCGTGAACAAGAAGCGATTTGGCCGTGGCAGCAGCTCCCATCGAGGAATCAATACGCATGGCCAGTTCAGAGCGAACCTTCACGTGAACGGAGCCTCGACCGCCACTTCTTGCCGCATTGGAGGAAGCCCCACCACTCACTTGCAGACTTCCTTCGCCCCATGACGAGTAACTTTGAGCGTAAATGGCGATACGTCCGCCGCTACCGCCACCTCCTCCGCCGACGCCACCAGTAACAAGCTCATGTCCTCCATGTCCTCCAATTGTTTCCAAGTTTCCATGATGAGACACAGTCGCGCCACTAACTAGCAGCACCGAACCGCCAGAGCCGCCACCTCCAGGTGTGAATGCCGAACTGCCGTCCCCACCGTTCGCTGATATGACCGCATTGGGGCCGATGAGGACGTCATTGATCGCCGACAACATAATAGCTCCTGCGCCAGCACCGCCTTGAGTTGGCTGCACTACTGGAAAAACGTCAAAGGGTTCTTGTCCACCGCCAGCACCGCCACTTCCTCCCAAGAGATCGGTCACTAGTTCATCGGCGTACGCAGGCGCTGCCCATGGGGAATCGCCAGTGTAGCCCACACCTCCAGGACTGGCGAATGACGCCCCAGCACCTCCAAATGCAAGTGAAAAGTACTGGGAATCAACAACCTCAGCCACTGCGTCGACCCCGTTCAGTTGCGAATAATCGACTTGCAAAGCTGCAGGATCTGCGACGTCCGTCTTGGTGCTTGATGTCGGAGTCATGGGGACGACATTTCCCTCTCGTGCCCAGAACTGCAGCTTCCACACGAAGCCACCGGCAGCCCCACGCCCCGCGCGGCAACGCTTGGCAGGGTAATCTTTCGTGCTGTCCGCTACTTCGATGAGGTTATCTTCAGGTATTAGCCATTCCGAGGCTCGATACAGACCTTGGTCGTAGTTTTGATCGAGTGCTTCAATCGAAGTGCTCGCTCTTTGGTCTTCTAGTGTCGATCCTTGTACGCATCGGCCTTTTGCATCTGTGCGCGTCACGCGGGCGTCAATCAAAGTTGGCACATCTGTCAGTAAATTACTTCGAAGCTGCTCAGCCGTGACATCATGTGCCAACCAGCGTGTTGAATCGCCCAGGAAGCTTAGTCGGAACGACCCCGAGAGCTCATTCCCATTGCCAATTGTGCGCGTCACCACCTTCGAGTCCAGTCCCGAGAGAAAACTTTGTGCCTGCAGCTGCGGGACGTTCCCAACTGCTGACAAGAACGTGACACGCCACAAACGACCGATTTCAGGCACTTGCTCGAGCGTGTCGTCCCGTTCAACGTGCAGCTCTCCGATGTCCGGGAAGGCTGTTTCAAGTCGCCTTCGCACATCCAGCGCAGTCGCATCGTACGCAATCGTCTCGGTACTTAGCCCTGCGCTTGCAGTACTCGGGTAGCGAAGTATGAAATGGCCTTGCAGTTTCTGTCCAGACGCAGCAGACGTCTCAATCTCCTGCACTTCAGGCACGTGTTTGCCCCACGTCGACAGCGTCTTCACATACACCCGGACACTCGTACTCCCTGGGCCGTTCTGGTTGTTATTCACACCTGGAAAAGTCGTACCCGATCCGATAAAGCCACCTCCTGGAAACCCTCCCAACGTACCTGGTCGAACGCGCAACTTCGTGTCCACGATGAAGCTGCTCCGACTCAGAATCGCAATCGCTCGATTGCCTTGAAATCGCACACGCACTCCAACGCCAAGATAAACCGTCATGAAGTTGAACACTGCAACAGAAGTACCTCCCAGCCTCGTCGTCGCCACAACGCCACTTAACTCAACGTCTCCACGCAATTCAACTCGATCCGTGTCGAAGACCAAGTAACCTGCTTTCAGCTCCAGCGACCCGATCACGGGGAACGTGAACGTGTCCCAGCCGATCCACGCTCTCGGTTCCAACATGCTGTCCTCGGTGCTGCTGCTGTTGATCGCATTCCCGAATCGCCAGTGGTGGGTACCCGATTTCCAGTCCTCAAAGTCGTTCACGAGTGCAATTTGCTCTCGATCTCCACCTCCGAATTGCCTCGTAAAACTCCTCAGTGACGCGTCTTTGATCTCGTAATCCTCGTCTCCTCGAGCGCAGCGGTGGGTGGCTTTGCAGCGTTCGTAGTTTCGACACGCAGTAGAGGAAGAGCCTTCAGTACAGCGAGTTGACACGTACCAATCGTCGGCGACGTTGGTGGCGTGGACGCATTGCAATTGGAGACTTTGAACCACAAACACCCACAGCAAAACCTCCAGACACGCGATCCCTCTAGACATTTACAGATACCAATGCAGTCGCCGCCTCTTGGTAAGTGACTCTTGGTTCGAAGCAAAAAAGGATCCTCAACATTAAAGAACCACCGATTAAACTGTCTACTACTGGTAGATAGTCCTTTGTCCTTACGCTACCTTTGGTTTTATGAAGGCGCGATAGTCCTCGAGCAACTTGAGTCGGTCCACTTTGTTCTGGTTCATGAGCTTTTCGACCCACTTGCGTCGGCTCGTTCTCAGACTCAGCGATTTCGCGAGGTTGACGTCACTCACACTCAAGTCTTTCCAGCTCTGGAAATTCTTGTTCCGAACCTTCTCGTTCTTCAACAGCTCCTTGATGAAGGTCGGCGTGTACTTCGTCTGGAGTCGCCTTTCTTGGTCCTCCATCTCAGCCCTCAGAAGTCGATTGTTCGGCTCGGGTAGAATACGATTCGCGGTGGTCATCTGAGAAAACTGGACTTGCTTCGACTCGACAGCAGCATCGCCGCTAGCGAAGAGAGCGGCAACCGCCACCAACAGGACGTAGCTTAGACGCATCGGATTTTCGTCACAAGGTAGGAAGATTACTGGTCAAGGAGTGCTTGAGTGCAAAATTGGACAGTGAGCTTACCGGTATGCTTGGGGGTCGTACCGTATGTACGAATCCACAATTTGGACGACGGATGTCATGAACCGTTGCCAAAATCTATATACCCTGAGAACGGTGACCTGCTGCTACGAGTGAGATGTGTGCCACTTTCACCCCCTACTGACGTTTTAATTATAAAACAGGGTTGTGGTAATAGTTACGGTTCACATGAGTCAGGATTTGAACTGCAGGAAGGGATCTGCGAGTTTGCTATGTTGTCAACGAAGGTGCAATCCGGCTTTCGAGGGATTAGAATGAAGAGCTCCTTGTGTACAGCTACACTAAGTGTGCTACTGAATGAGCGAGCGATTCACAAACGATAGACTGCCTGGGTCAAGACGACCACCACCAGCATTTATCTGAACACCAATTGATACGTGTAGGGTAGCCATTATATACTGCGGGACATAAATTGTCGCTAATTTACAAGTAGAAGGACTATTAATACAGCGAAACCCTTTCCCCCCATGGTATCATAAATGCGATGGATGCTGCAAGTGATCATGGAAAGCGTAACTACAGTGAACAAAGTCCAAGCCATTATGTTTTTCTGTGTGACTACAGTAAGATTCTTAACAGTACGGTACCGCATACGAGAACTCCGGGTACAGTTTTGGTGTTGAGAAATTCTGCCATTGATTCCTCCTTGTCAGATGCTGTGGATTTTCAAGCAGCTGCTAACATGGATTTTCAAGCAGCTGCT
>KV724455.1:0-13028 GCA_000500205.2 Phytophthora lateralis | reverse complement strand
TTCTCACTTTTACGAACTATTTCGTAGGTCGCCACGTTAACCCTAACAATTAGAATGCACATTGACGTTCGCTTAGGACAGGGCGATACGGTACCGTGAAATCCTTAAAGGGCGAAAAATGCGACCTTTAAGTTTTAATTCACATAAATGTGTATACTATACAAAATGTTGGTGGCTCGCGAAAGGGTTAATGGCCTTAAACAAGCATCCAAGGTCTGGAACCATACCTTGCATAATGTACTGGTTGAACTGGAGTTTGTGCAGTGTACACACGACGCTGGGGAGTACTGGAGGTACCGTGAAGGACGAGCAGTGTTTCTCACATTATATGTTGATGACATCATACTTGCTGGTACCACATCCGATATCGATGCCGTTGTGAAGCAGCTTGCAGAGCGTTTCAAGCCGAAGGACCTTGGGTGAGTACGTCACCTATTGGGCATGGAAGTGAACTACCTGTCCGGGCTCATGTTGTGCTTATCACAAACGGCCTACATTGAGCGACTCACAGAGAAGATTAGCTTGGGATCGGCGCGGTCTGTGCGGTCCCCCCCAGTTTCATCACCAAAAGGTGACCGTGATTGAGACTTGAAGCGACCTTGTGTCGCTAGCAGAGGTGAAAGCTCCAGAAACAAGTAGTTTAGTGAGCAAGCAGCAAAGGCTACCTGTGAAACAGTCGGTGCTTTGTGGAATAATGAGTTCGAAGCTCTTGTTAGTTATTTTCTGCTCTCTGGTAGCCCTTCTTCTTAACTGCCGGGTGTGGTGGTCAACCTCTGTCATAGGACAGCCCCACCACGTAGGAAAACCTCCAGCACTCAGTGCCTTCACGGGATAAACAACCCACGCTCGTATGCCAACGTTGGGATGAGTACACATCAATCAATTCTCAACAGCCCCACTTAGTGATCTCCAGCGTTGCATTGCGAAGCGTCGAAAATAGCTCTTGGCATACATCTCTGTGTTTCTCAAACGTTCATCTTGGCAGTCGGTGCCTTGCGCCGCTCACTGCCTTTTCGTCTTTGCCTTTTGTGCTTTGCACCTTCATTGGCATCCGTGACTTCACTTATTGCTCGACTTCTGTTTGAAACCCTACCTGACCGTGCAGTTCTCGCATTGCTGCAAGTTGCCCCACCTGGACGGTCATCACTAATGTCATCGGCCCCACCTGTCCGATAATCACGCTCACTTTCTTCATCACCGCTGTTGTTGGCCCCACCATTTTCACTGTCACAAATATCATCTAGTAGCCATATCGTCTCGCTCGGCACCATCTCCTCCAACGTAACCATTGACAGACCCTTCACTCGGTGTTCCAGGAGCACTCGACCCAACCAAGACTCGACCGGGCTTGGACTCGTAGAGAACAACAGTGTGCCTAAAGAACGCTTTGTTTGTTTTGCTATTCAGCAGGCGATAGCCACGTTTCTCTCGAGAGTATCCAACAAAAACAGCCTCTCTTGCCTTGGCTTCCATCTTTCTTCTCTCGACTTTATCCACGTATGCAAGCGCAGCACAGCCAAAAACACGCAACTTCTCATACGCTAGTGTCTGTCGATGCCATACAGAGTACGGTACCTCCATTCCTCTAGCTGAACTTGGAGTGATATTCACGCAGTGTGCAGATGTCGATGCTGCTTCACCCCACATTGCTTCCGGCAGATCAAAATGAACCAACATGCACCTCATTTTCTCCGTGATGGTGCGAATCATACGCTCGGCGGCTCCATTTTGTTCTGGGGTGTGCTTGATGCTTCTGTCGAACTCCATTCCATTCTTCGACTCACACGTGCTCTGAAGATGTTTGAACTCCTTCGCATTATCAGATCTCAATGCTTTCATTGTTACGTCCAGCTGCGTCTTGACCCGCTCGTAGTAGTTTTCAAACGTTTCATATACTTCTGAGCGATGCTCGACCAAGTACAGCGTGACAAAACGGCTTGCGTCGTCTACAAACACCACAAAATATCTCTTGCCTCCACAAGACGATTCTGCATACGGACCCCAGGCATCAACGTGAGCTTTTTCACCAACCAAGTACTCTCGAGTGGTTGGACGCTGCGATTTGAAGCTGCGTCTTGTCATATTTCCTTTCACACAGGTCTCACAGCTGAATGTGTCGGAGGTGCGCAGATTTTTGTGCGTCATCGGCCATTGATCATGGCTTGACAGCGCATTGAACGCATTCTGACTGGGATGCCCCAGCCACATGTGCCAGAGATCCAAACTGCGCACTTGAATCGACAGCGCCACCATTGCCGAATCTCGAGGGCTTTCCAATTCCAAACAATACAAGGTGGTGTCATCGACATGAGCCCTAGTTGAACCCGATTGCACAATAACATCAGCGTAGTCGCTTTCATCGAAGTGAATCTCGACACGGTCACATGCTGGCACCGAAGTGTTCAATTGACGTTTCACCGAGTACAAGTTGCACTGCAACTCTGGCGAATATCTCACTCCCCGCAACGTAATCGTTCGTCTACCACGAGAAGTGTTCACTTCCATTTTTACAGTTGCGATGCCTTCGACACTCAGATAATCATTTCCTCCAACGCGTACACGAGCACTCAAAGGCGTAAACGCCACAAAGTCTGTCATTTGGTTTGTGATATGGCTGGATGCACCCGAATCCAAGTACCATTTATCGTGTACCACATCGGCAACCTACTTCTTCATCATCATGACTTTCATGGCAACGTACGCGCTGTCATCACTCTCATTGGCCTTTCCGGCAGACTTTGCGCTTTTGCCTCCACCACTTTGCTTTATGCGCTTTGGAGTAGGTCCATCACTCTGTTCATCACTCTGGGGACATTTTCCCAGATGAGGACAGTTTCGTACTTGGTGGTCTTGCTCGTGGCAATGGAAGCATCCACCACGCTTTTGGTCACCTTCACTGTGTCCACCACCGCGACCTCTACCAGCATATGATCCACCGCGACCACGGCCTCGACTTCCGCCTCGGCCTCCTCCTCCTCCAGTGTAGAGGGCCTTCTCTTCATCATCTCCTTTGCATCCTTCTGCTTTTCGACCTTGCGTGTGATCATACGCCATCTCAAGTGCTTGCTCTAGTTGCTCATAGTTTGGAGGGTCATCAGGGTTCTGCGGAGCGTGGCTTGCAAGAAAAGTCTGTACGACGTTATCGTACCCTCGCGGCAATGAACCGATCAGAATTGCAGGTTTTGCGTATTCATCTATAGGCCGGCCAACTACTGTAATTGTTTCCATGATTCTTCGCATCTCACTCAAGTGATCAGACATGTTGCAGGTACGTCTTCCCCATAAATCGTCTCTTCAAACGCTTCATGACTCTGTACGGTGTTGGCTCGTACTTCACTGTCTTCAAAATTTGGTTTGTCGTGGCTTCGTACAGGATCTCCTTTGTTCGTGAGGTCTCTTTCACCCAGTCACCATGATCGGATTATTTGATTCCTCGGGCTCCGAGATGTCTTTCTCGCAATATTTCCACAATTGCTTTCGTTTGTTGAGCGGCGAGGGCGTCGCCTGTACAAGACGACACCGCGGCAACAAGCAGCGAGCCAGCAGGGCAGCTGGCTGTTCTCTCGCAGACCCAGGGCATAGTCTCGGTGCACAAGCAGTGCTGGTTGAGGTACGGGACGAATGGCGGCGTGGGGCGCGTGCTTCGCGGACGCCGAAGCAGGGCGGAGCAGCAGCGCTGGTCAACGGCATGCGCCGCCTCTCTCCATTGGCTGACGGCATGCAGCGAGGACAGGTGTTGGGGCAGCAGCAACACGAAGGACGACGGCATGAAGAGCAAGGGCGACGCGCCTTGGTGCTAGGTGGTAGATCTCGCGACTCGGCCGCTCGGCTAACCTGCTAACGACAATACCACTTCACTTTTTACCTTTTCGAGCTCCCTTGCCATATCGTTGCAGCTTCAACTTCACTCGCTCTAACCACACTTCGAAGTCTTTTCCGTCAAAGGGCGGGATAGACCCCATAGACGCTTTCGCCTTGTTTTCTTTTGTCGTGCTCATTGTCTTCTACAATTGTCTGTCGCGCTCCCCGTAAGTTGCATCCTGCAAGACACACTCAGTCTGCTGTTCCAACAGGTATCTTCAAGACGAGGCCTCAATATCTTCTGGCTCCGCTATCCGTGCTCCAAAAAGTGAACACTGAGCTTCCCCGCGTTGGGCTCATAACTGTAGTGGGTCGCGGCATGAAAGCCCAACGATGACAATCAAGTGCGGCAGTGAATGTGGACTACATCATGTGGTTTCAGTCATCCACTCTGCAGTGGCCCAGGCGGCAACGATGTTGCAGTACGAGTGTCGTAGCAAGCGAGATGTGGCTTGGCGGGCACGAGAGCAGCTATCGCCTGCGTTCGCCGACTTAAGCTGGTACAGGTTACGGTAGAGATTATCTACCATGTTGTCGTGTAGGACGCCACCACTGGGACGCTGGTGGTGGCGATGTAGAGCTACTAGTTGGCGTGCATATGTTAGTTTCCCACTTTTACTTCTACTACCAAGCCAGTAGCACAATACAATCGGCAGACAACTGAAGGGAGTGCCAGCTTCCCCGACTGTGTTCGTGTTACTCAACCGTGACCGACTACAATAACCTGAAGCGACCTTATGTCGCTAGCAGAGGTGAAAGCTCCAGAAACAAGTAGTTTAGTGAGCAAGCAGCAAAAGCTACCTGTGTAGCAGTCGGTGCTTTGTGGAATAATGAGTTCGAAGCTCGTGTTAGTTATTTTCTGCTCTCTGGTAGCCCTTCTTCTTAACTGCCGGGTGTGGTGGTCAACCTCTATCATAGGACAGCCCCACCACGTAGGAAAACCTTCAGCACTCAGTGCCTTCACGGGATAAACAACCCACGCTCGTATGCCAACGTTGGGATGAGTACACATCAATCAATTCTCCACAAGACTGATGAAGCCAAGCCTAATAACCCGGAGGTGCCATACAAGGAGATCGTTCGATCGCTGCAGTATCTGGTGGCTTGCACGCGCCCAGACCCTCCGTATGCAGTGAGGACACGGGGGCGCTACATGGATGCCTACACCGTTGGAGAACGACAGAGCCGCACAACGAGTAGTGCGCTACGCGCTGGCTACCAAGAGCATGGGATTGGATGGATGCATGTTCTGATGCTGATCATCAGTCGCGCCCGGAAACGCGCAGATCTGTGACGGGCTAGCTAGTACGTCTTCATGGCAATATGTGGATGTGGAAGGGCCACGGTCAGCGGCGCGTGACGGAGGACACATGTAGCTCTGAATTGGTTGCATGCTGTGAGCGCAGCAAGATGTTGGTATGGGCCCGTGAGCTTCTACTGGAGCTGGGCTACAGTGGGCCTCACCTACAAGTACCGATTTTTGTGATAACCAGAGCGCAATTGCAGTGGTGGCAGCAATGGCAACACGTCGAGGGTTCGGCACATAGCCAATCACGCACGGTTCATCGATAAGGACGTTCAAGAAAAGGAACTGGACGTGGTAGTGCTGAGAACCTCGCGGACGTGTTCAAGAAAGCGTTAGGTAGTAGTAGTAGTAGTAGTAGTAGTTCAAATTATTATGAAATAGTATTATATTTTTAATACTATTTAATATATTGTATATTATACACACGCAAAAACAACTTTTACATAATGTTAGCCGGAAGTAGCAACATCTGGATTTTCTGATATTCATCCATATTTACCGCAGCAGGTTCACCGGGCTGGCTCGCGCGGCCTCTTCTTCTGCTCGCAGTATGGCACACGACGGCTCTTCGGACGAAGAATCATCCTACCTGGACGCACAAGACCACGTGGAAGACGACGGCATCGCTCCAGAGTCCATCCCCGCGCTAGAGGCCGAGTTATCGCCTGAAACATCCACCACATCTTCGGATAAACCAGGTTCTCCACTTTCAATGGCCCGTACCAAGGCTGTTTCCGCCGCTGTGCCTCCCGTTTCAATTCCATTCAATGGGCAAGACGTAGACGCGTCGGGTGGAGTCCTCCGCGGCTTCTGGGACCCCAGGAGACGCACACAATCGGCCGGAAACTTACGAGTGGATGGTTCGACTTCATCCGCCTCTACTGCAATCAATTCTGCGCCTTCAGTGCCGCTCCTGGTCAGTCCTGCACACTCTGAGTCCGCTCTGAGGGTTAATAATGAGAAAGTGGGGGTAGCACCGCCCCCGCCGCCCATTTCAGTGAGAGGAACCAATGGTACCAAATCCAACGGGTTTGTATCCATTGGAGAGACTTTCCTGGCGGGGATGGCAGATTTTGCAAGCATCAAGTCGCCCAGAGGAACGATGCAGAAAGTCCACGTGGTCTATTCGAAGCCTGGACCGCTGTTTGTGGATTTATACTCGAGAGAAGGCGGAACGGGAGCTCGGGTGAAGGGGTTTCGCAGGAAACCGGACGGATCCATGGCCGATGCTGAAGCTTCGGGCCGCGTGTTCCCTGGTGATGAGATGATGGCGATCAATGACGTGGACGTGACCAAGATGGTGTTTGCAGAGATCATTACGACGGCCAAGGACGCAACGTTCCCGCTGACGTTAACGTTTCACTGCTACCAGACCAATAAAGAGGAACACGAAAGGCAGACGAAAGAGCCACCGCAGCTGGAGAGAAAATATTCAAGTGGACCGTTGCCACCGATATCGCCATCGAGCAGTGGAGGGTGGTCGGCGAGACTAAGTCAGATGACCAGGTCGGGCTCGTTTGAGCAGAAAACCAGTGGATCGAGTCTTGCTAATGGCGTCCCGAAATCCCCGTCTTCGCATTCGACGGCTTCAGAGGCTAATACGGGGAAGTTTGGGATCTCGTTGGACAAGGTGCGGAATTCGGGCACTGATGGCGTGAAGAGCCTTTTCCGTATTATGGGCAACAAGGCTTCACGGCCAGAGGAAGACAGAAATGTGGTGAAAGGCTGGATGGCTGACCTTGCACTAAAGCCACACAGCACATCTGGAAGACGTCATCGCAAAACACCAGCGAGTGCCGATGCTGACGTGCTGCACTCCACTCCAATTATGGCCGTGACAACAGGAGGTCGATTTGTCGGCGTTTTGGATGAGGACGTTCATGAATTCGCGCTCACATGGTTTCGGAAGACGCCACCCGATAATGAGATTCGGCAGATAAAAGGCGTTAAGCGCTGTCCGTATTTCCCTTCAGTGGACGATGTGGGCGCTATAATCTCGCTGCAATGCGAATCGCTTCGCTTTCCGCAGTTTAAACGTGTTGTAGAGATGTCTCGACCACTGGTGCTCGATCCAGCCGTCAGCACTATGGTGGATGTGCTGCTTGAAGCCGGCGCGGGCTCGTTCTCAGCCACGCTGGCGAGTAACGAGTATGATAGTTTCCAGGTCAAAATTTCTGCCGAGGAGGTAACTCTCGTCAAAATATCGGAGGAGGAAGACGAAGGGGGCGCGGTGGTGACCGCTGCCTACAGCACGTTTCTGCAAGTTCTTCTCGATCCTGCCGATCAGCTTCGATTTACATTGAAGGTCAAAGAGTTTGGTGGATTTCTGGGAAATCGAGAAGGTGACGTTTGTGACCTGAAAAAACGGCAAGCGCACCTCAAAAGTCTGTCCTGCTTCTTTTTGGTAGCTCAAAACAGGCAGCATCGCGACATTTTGACGATGCTGATTCGCAAGTTCCGAGCTCGTGTACTCACGTCCGACGAGGAAGAGCAAGCCCAATCTGACGAAAGAAACTTGTTCATGGATCCAGCCTTCGTTGTTAAAGTGGCACCACCTCCACTACTGACGGCATCTCAATCAGTAGGCTCGACGTCGGGAGCGTTATCTCCAGCGAGCAATTCTGCTGCCACAGGAGAAACAGTTAGCTCGGCAGGATCGCCGACTACTCCAGTAGCAGGCTCAATACCTTCACCAGCTGGGAAAACTCGTCTTGTTCGCTTGCAAAGTGAAAGTTCAATTGGTTCAATGAATGCACGGCTAAGTGACCTCGTTGGCCTGGATCCTGATGACTCTGCGAGTGACCGTGGGTCCGACGTGACAACCCCAGCTCCGACGCCGCCGCGTTCAACAATGACATCGAGCAAAAATGGGTTTGGAGGATCTAACTCAACAAACAATGGAGTTGCTGTCGATAATTCGTTCGTGGAAGGGCGTCTGGCTGCCCAGGATAAGGAAATTATCATGCTGCATGAAAAGCTGACGTCCATTTCCGTGCTACTAAAGTCTGCTGAGCAGGAAAAGAAGCAAATCGCTGAATCCTTAGAAGTTAAGGACAACCGCATCGAACTGCAGCAGATGAAGCTGCGACAACTTGAAAAGTTTCCAGGGCAGTGCGACTCGCAAGCACGTGAGCTACAGATTTTGCGAACGAAGCTGGAGGACGAAGAACGGCGGCATACTCAATGTAGAGAAGAGCTGCAGCAGGTTTCCAGCGCAGCATCTCGGCGAGCTTCAGAGATGCATGCGCAGGGTATTCAAACTGAGGCACAGTTCTTGGACGGTGAAAACAATACAGACTCCGCTGTGGTCTCAAGATTCGGCTTGGAGCGTGATGCGTGGTTTGGTACCGTCGCAACAGTGACTGCCGCTGACCTGCAGCAGCAGATCAAAGATCAGCAGGCTCAAATCACGCACCTTCAAGATGAGCAAGTTAATTTGGTATCCGAGCGCAACATGTTCCGAGCAAAATCAACAGAGCTCTCGAGAGAGCTTCGCAAACTTGTAGGTGCAAACAATAACCGACCTCTCGATGATCTCGTGGCGCAACTCGCTGAACATAGCAGTCTACAGACAGAGCTCACGTTGGTCAAGGCTGAGGCCAAGCGCTCGGCAGACGAAGTAGCTGAAATGAAGGAAATGCTTGACAGCGTGGGTGATAAGGACAAGGGTACTAAGCGTCTCGCAGCTCAGAACTTGGAGTTGCAACGCACTGTTTACCAGCTACAGGACTCGCTCAGTGAGTCGAAAGACCAAGTCGCTGCTGTCAAGAAAATTAATAGCGCTCTCGCTTCCCGACTCCACCGTCTCCAACCAGACACACGGGGCAGACGTGTTGATCTTCTGCCACCATCCCCAGTGACTAGCATTCCAGACATCTCATCGGATGAGAGTGATGATGACGATGACGAGGAAGAAGAAGACGATGACGAGCTCAAGGACGGTATTGCAGCATTTCGGAGGTCGTTGGTTGGGAAATGAGCGATAGAGCCGTTGACCACAAAGAGTAAGTTAAGACACCTCGGAAAATACCTCCTCTTCAGGCTCAGGCTTCCCACCCGTGATCACGTGCCGCACGCAGGTCATATTACTGTTTATCAAGTAAAGGCCGTACACTCTCCAAACGTGGAGCTGTCAGTCTCGGTTTGCTGCTCGATTGAATCATCAAGCACCAGTGGATTCTGAGAGAAGTCTTCGGTCGATTTCTGTTCAAGTCAAGTACAGGGACACGAAATTTCTTGAATGCTCTACGTGGTCCAAACAAAATTACCGATGCATATTATCACGGAAGGACGTGCTTGTTTCATTCATGGTGCAGCATGGGTTCTTTTCATCACAGAAGTTCTCCTTTTGGCGGACTATGTCAAAGTCGTACACACTTCTAGCGTCTATCACGATTCGTCATGCAAGTTGTGTGCAACTTTGTTCGCTCTGTTAAGTCTCCACCGTATTACAGTGTACCAACTTCCTAACCGCGCTTACTATTCGGCTGATGCGAGCTCTATCGATCGCATCTCTTGATCAGCTCGGTTTTGTGCATGTACTAGAGGAGTAGGCAGATTTCAATTTAAATTGCTCATTCCCCGATGTCAGAGGGTACGACAAGTCAGAAATGAAGAGGTGTCTGCTACTATCGTTTTTTCACAAAGTGTAAGATAGTGTAAAACACTAGTGAGGGGAGCAGTCGTTGCTCCTGAGGATCTCTTGCGGTGGTGTATTGATCAAAATCAATAGCGAGAGCTGCTGCTGAGTCCAGATATGGGAGGGTCTGTCCGTGCAGCTCTCTCAAGTCTAACCTAAAGCTCTGCACTGCCAATCATATTGTCCACCACCTACGCAATTGCCTCTCTCACAATGCCGGCCGCACGCACTTCAACATTGTTCTCATGAGCCCAGCGTCTGCAGCCAATAACAATTTGATGGTGTTGTTGGGTACATGTACTCTCCGATTCCTTCCAGCCCTCACTTTTCGTTTCGCTCTGTCAAGTGCACTCGTCGAGTCTACAGTCTACAGCTCCTGTACATCCCGAAAGCACAAGCGCTACGTCGGGGAAGGGTGCGCCAGGCAAGCGTAAGCGCAAGCAGCAACCCTTTGAAGACGCGGAAAGCGACAGAAACGGCAATGAAGTCGCATGCGCAGACACGGAAGACGAGGGTGGCCTCGATGATGACGACGTAGGTGATGAGGACGCCCAACCAGGAACGACACGTCCCGGCAAGAGGCCCGACGTCGCCGAGCGGATGATGGACAGCAAGAACCACAGCCTCGTAACTGTGAAGATGCCGCTAGGTTCCTTCTTGACAAGCGAGGGAAAGCTATTGCTGTCGTTTGAAAGCATCCTCGTGGACTTGAACATTGGATTGCTAGATGCCTACGCGCTACTGAACATCCACATGCTACGGTTGGGTGGCGAAGGACTCCCCATTCCTCGATTTGAGCAGATCTTCGTTCGTCAGTGCTTGACTGCCGTGATGATCAACGACGGCAACGTGCGCATCGATCCCGAACTAAAGCGATCTTTGGAGCTTTACAACTCATTGAGGGGCCCTACTGCTCCTCGCGGACGTCGCGCTGGTATCAAGAGCGGGTGGAATAGTGCGCAGCGCGGGAGACGGTGACCGCTATCCAGAATGCCCTCGAAATGCATTTTCTTCGGCGCTTCAACATGGAGCTACGGGTTCAGTACGGCGTAGACAGAAACACAGTTTACGCATTGGTGGCACGCATTATAGCCCAAGAGTTCGAGCGGACTCCGCCTGGCATTGCTGATCGTCAGCGCCTCGACAACATAGTCAACGAGTGGCGTGGAGAGATTCCTCGGTGTAGGAGCGGATCGTTGACTACACGGCGCACCGACTAGTGCCTCTCACATATCGATTGCTGAAAATGCTTGAGGAACATAATGATGGAGTTGAGCAACGAGTTGCTGGAGCTCGAGTAGCAGGCGTGTCTGATTTTGATGTGAGGCTGATCCAGGCTGAAATAATGAAGACGTTCACTATCCTACCGACTAAGCAAGGGTGTGGCATTAGTCACCTTACGATGGATTCGATTGGGCTCCAAGAACTATCAGTCCGCAACGATATTGCTGTCCCTCCGTACGGGCCGAAGTGGAATGAGGTGAGATACGTTTACTGGAGACGGTTCTTTCGCATTGACAAGGTGGAGACTACCGAGTCTGGTCTTCGCCAGTTTGCACGAGAGATCTCAACGGACGGTAAGTCGGTGAGTGTCAAAGTTCGCAAGCCCAAGCGTGAGCCTACCTGGCCCAATGCAATGGACCTCCAGGCTGCTGACTTTGACTCCAGGTGGGGGTTTGACCCGGGGAAATCCAACCTCTTAGTTGCCACGAACCAGGACGACGAGACGGCTGTGTGCTCTGGCGAAGAGTATCGTGAAGATGCCTATATTACCAAGAGCAGCCAGAAGCATTTGAGATGGATACGGGATCGTCCAGACATTGGAGCTGCATTCGAGAGTATGCCGACGAAGAGGAGCACGATGCTAGCGCGGTGGCGGGAGTACGTCACATTTATGACGCAGCACCTGCACCTGCTGATGCCGTTCATGCAGCACCTGCACCTGCTGATGACGTTCATGCAGCACAAACCGTACCGTCGTAATCGGCTTTGCAGGTGATTCTTCAAAAAGAAGAAGCTGCGTGAGCTCTGCCTGAAACTTGTGCGTCCCGGGGAGCGAGTTGTTGTCGGGTTTGCAACGGGAGTAACCACGATCCAAATGGAGCGATCAAAGGCCATCGACACCTGTAAAGCCGTTTGAGCTGGAGTTGTCGAGGACGACAAACTGTACAGTCGTCTTTATTGACGAGTTCCGGACCAGCAAAATTCACTTCGAGTGCCAACGAGAGCTGTCCAAGCAGTTTCCGTATCGAAAGGCCGCCGCCCACGTTCGCGCAGTCCACGAAAGAAGGGCAACGTGCCCGGTTTACAGTGTACTCCATTGCAAAAACAATGGTTATTATGGTATGACCGTGACCAGGGACGTGAACGCTTCGAAGAATATGCTGCGCCTGCTCGATTGCGAACTCAACGGCGAGCCTCGTCCAGTCGCCTACACACGTCAAGCGAACATATAACTTTGCATTTCTAGTGTCGTCATGTACCTATGTGGAGGTGGGAAGGGTTGTATGGCGATAGCTGGCTCAGGCATTAGCCCTTTCGGACTAATACCTATAGGACGCCCTTCGGGGGAAAATGGGTTAAATTGCTTGGTTTGACTACGCAAGTCGAAACTATCATTCTTATCATGGCTAAGCTTACACTGGCGGAAGAGGCAGTATTCAAAATTGCATCCTTTCGTTTTTCAGTGAGGTACATTGATGTCACTTAGCTATTACACTAACGACTTCTTATGTCCGTTCCGCAGGGCGGCTCTTAATCGTCCCGCAGCCTTGCACCAGCTATAGCCTGATGCTGGCCACGATTGCGATATGTCGTGGCCTCACTGTCAGATACTCCGACCTATTTCGGTCACAACGAGCGCCATGAACATGTCAGAGAACGAGTACCCAGCTAGCATCGACCCTCATGATGAGGTGAAAGTTGGGGTGCTGCCTTGACCAAAAGGGTTAGTACAAGATACGGATATTTCAGTTATAACGGAAAGTGCCAATTCAGTGCACGCAATTAAATGAACTGGGAAAGCGGCTCGTGCTCGACATCAACAAATAATTAGCAGCTCGTGCTGACGTACATTTATTGCAGAAGAACAAGCAATCTAAATACTTTTGACGCTCCGACTAGTTACTCACTGGTACAACAAATACGAACAGTTGCATACAAGCCAATAGTAACAAAAACCAAGTGATCAATTTAGTGCACGCTGCTATTTTCATTCACGAT